>SNQJ01S0024571.1:133316-173564 GCA_010110895.2 Picea sitchensis | reverse complement strand
AAGAATAAACAAATCGGTATATATAGTGGGAATTCTAGAAATCAACTATTCCATATAGTGTTTTAAATAATGCCCGTTGACAGGGGCGTTCAAGATTTTACCATCCAAATTTTCTAGCAGAAACAAATTCTTTCCTTCAGGAGTTGTTACCTTGAACGGTCTGTACCAGATGTGATCGAATTTACCATGTTTTGTTGGGTCTTCCTTCCTTGCATCCCATTTTAAAACCAAATCTCTCGGGAGAAAATCTTTGTCTTTGGCTTTATGGTCGAATAGTGTTTTCATGTTGTCCTGGTATTTCTACAACCTTTCATCCACTTCAGCTCTGTGCTGTTGGACTTCAATCAATTGATTTATCCTTCTTGTGACAGGATTTGGTTCTTCCTTCTCATCTTGCCAAAGTTTCATTACAGGAAGCACTAGATTTATAGGTAACACTACATCTGTCACGTATACCATTTAGAAAGGAGAAGTGTCGATAGACATTTTTGTGCCTATCCAATTCGCCCACATAACATATTTTAAATGAACATGCCAGGATTTCTTGTTTTCGCTCAACACTTTCTTAATTATATTGATTAAGATCTTGTTTGAAGACTCGGCCAGGCCATTTCCCTGAGGGTAGTATGTCGTGGAGTGACCACGCACAATATTATATTTTTGGAAAAAACTGACCATAGCCATAGATTTAAAAGCCTGCGCGTTATCTGTGACTATCTTTCGAGGGAAGCCAAATCTAGACAAAATATTCTCTTCTAAGAAATCTATTACCACTGAATCAGTGGCCCTTCTAGTTGGAATAGCTTCCACCCATTTGGTGAAGTAATCTGTAGCAGTCAAGATCCACGTATGTTGAGCACTAGAATGAGGATTAATTTCGCCTATGAAATCTAATCCCCATTGCTGAAAAGGAGCTTCTGTTTTGACCGTAACCAATGGAATTGCTGGGAGGTTATGTTTTCTTGAGAACAATTGGCAAGGGTTGCAAGCTCGGACCTTGGCGTTGATGTCTGAGAAAAGTTTGGGCCAATAATACCCTGCCCTCAAGATTTTATAAGTTGTTTCCCTCCAGGTGTGGTGTCCTCCACACACTCCTTCATGAAATTGGCTTATGACCTTTTCTGTTTCTGATTCGACCAAACAAACCAACAGGAAGCCAAGTGGGTCCTTCTAATACAATTGTCCTTTGGATATACAATACTTGACTGCATGCAACTTCAACGTTTTGTCTTTGGATGGGGTTAAGTCATTTGGGCACTTCAAGGTCAACAAGTAGGACACTATGTCTTTGTCCCAATTTGATGAAGCAAATTTCTCTTCGATTCTGATTTCAACTATTGGTTCATCAAGTTCATTCATGTCCACACACTCTTCTCCTCCCTGTAAGCCATTTATTCTGAGAGCTCTGAAATTTGATTCAACTAAGAGTTTAGCTAGGCCTTGTCCCTTTACTAGTTTCGTTGGTTTTATCTCCAAGTCGAATTCTTGAATTTTGGCAAGCCATCGTCCTCTTTTGCCATCACCGTCGGATTGAACCAAAATATCTTTTACAGAGCTAGTAGGTACATACGCAATCACCTTAGAATGCAACACATAGGTTCTGAAAGCCTTTAATGCCTTCACAATATCATATGCTTGTTTTTCCATTATATTATATCTAAGTTCGACGTCTCTAAGACTTTTGCTAAAAAAGGCTATCAGTTGCTCAAAACCTTCTTCATTCTTCTAGAGGAGTATCGCGACAAGTGTGTGTTCGGAGGAAAATGAGAAAATAAGAAAATCCTTTAGATAATCAGGGCTTGCTAGTACGGGTGCCTCACTTATAAATTTCTTGATGCGTGCAAACGATGCTTTAGCTTCTGCTGTCCATTTCACTTCGTTGTTTTTCTTTAGTATATTTGTGATCAATTTCACGATTTCAGCAAAGTTTGGAATAAATCTTCTCAAAAAAATTATTTTTCCTAAGAATGACTGAATCTCTTTTACATTCCTAGGAATATCTATTGTGTCTATAGATTCAACTCTTTTAGGGTCAATTCTAATTCCATCTCGAGACACAATATGGCCTAAAAGTTTACCTTCTTGCATAGCGAAGTGAGACTTTTTGGGATTTAAAGACAAACCAAATTTGCGACATTTTTCAAATGTCTGCTTGAGATGTATCAGGTGATCTTCATCAAATTTAGAAAAAATGGTTAGATCATCAATATAAATAGCCACAAATTTATCTCTTTCGCTAATGAAATCGATATCCATATCCCGTTGAAAAGTAGCACCTGCATTCATCAAACCAAACAACATCGTATCATACATAAATGTACCCTAAGGAGTGGTAAAGGTTGTCTTTTCTTTATCGTGTTCGCTGACGGCAATTTGATTGTACCCTGAAAACCCATCTATCATCGACATCCTATTTTCCCCCACTACTTTTTCTAAAACGTGATCCATTTTAGGTAGGGGGTAATTATCTTTGAGAGAGGACTTATTTAGATTTCTGAAATCGACACACAATCTAATTTCCCCATTTTTCTTCCTAACCGGGACCAGGTTTGCTACCCAATCTGAGTATCTCAGTGGTACAATTATCTTTGCATCTAAGATCTTTTTGACTTCCTTTTAGATCACGGGCAATAAAATAGGATTAATTTGTCTGAGTTTTTGTCTAAAGGGTTTGACACCAGGCTTCAGGGGTATCTTATGTTTGATCACAGAAGTGTCATAGGTTCTCATCTCTTTATATGACCAAGCGAAAACGTCTTTGTACTTTCTAAGAAAATCTGCATATTTATTTTTGGTTTCAGGGGACAGATATTTGGATAGCTTCACCAATCGAGGGTTTTCTTTAGTACCTATGTCACAGTCTTCAACCTCTTCAGATTGAGGCTGTAGAGTGGATTTTGAAGGGATATCATCTTGATTGAATAATCTTTCCAAGGGAATCAGACCCTTGGGGATTTGGTTATTTTTTAGAACGAGCATTCGATGGTTTGCGATTTTATCATGGAACTCTTGAGGCTCCTTCCCTTCCTGCATGATCCAAATAGGATCGTTTTGGTTTTCTTCGTCCGCATGCGTTTCGGCAAACTCGTCTATAGATTCCAAAAATTTGTGAAGTTGTTCATCGTCCTCAAAGACTTGCCAATGTTGTATTTTATTCGGTATAGAAGGTCGGTGCCTCATTTGTATGTGATACTTTAATTTAAATGAGGTGGGAGGTGTGAAAGTTGAGGCTGCTTTGGCTAACGCATCAGCCTGTTGGTTTTCAGTCCTTGGAAGAAAATGAACATTCACAGAGGAGAAGAAATTCTCGATCAGATCCCAGACACAATTCCTATAGGACCTTAACCTAGGATGTTTGGCCTGGTACTGTCGGTTCAACTGTTTTATGATTAACTCAACGTCGCCAAAAACTTCGAGTTTTTTTATTTTCATTCTCCTAGTGGCTTCTAATCCTAAAACTAAGGCTTCATACTCGCATATGTTATTTGTGCAGTCCACGTTCCACTGTATCCTGTAGGAAAAGGGGATTACAAATTGATCATCAGGAGCCACAAGGAGTGCCCCTGCTGCAGCTCCTAAGTAGGATGAAGCACCGTCAAAAAATATTTTCCATATACCAGTACTATATTCATTTTTTTTAATTTTTTCTTTTTCTGTGTTTTCTTCTATACAAATTTCGTTTATACCTACCTCAAAATCGTCATCAATAGATAATATACAATTTCCTAAATCTTGATCGGCAATATATATAGGGTGTTTATTTGGGTTGTGTGGATCACCTACCGTGAATTCCAACCTAGTTTCTCTGTACAGACGTGTGTATTGTCCTCCAAAAACTGGAATCATAGCGTATGTCATGTCAAGCTGGAGAGATCCTCCAAGCTTGGCACCCCATGACCTAGATAACAACATACCATACTTCAGAGGGATGTCAGCAACCACTACATCCATAAGAATGCTTTTTGCGGGTATTTGTGCCAGACCTACCACCAGGTATTTAATCATGCCTATGCATTTGACCTTTCTTGAATCAAATGAATATAAGTCTCCATATGGCCTGGTGATTTTGAGACCTAGTTTCTCCATAATGGATTTTGGCATCACATTGGAGATGCTCCAGAATCTAGCATGCAGTTATGAAGTAGGTGGTTGAACAAGGTCAACGTGATATAAAAGGGGGCTACAGTGTCTTTCGCACCTTCGAAATGTGGGCCAAAAACTATGTTCGACTTGCCATCTTCTAAGTTGATGACATTGGCCTGGCTTTCATCTTCTGAAAAGATAATCATTTTGGCAATTTGTTTTCTGTATATGGGATTTTTATCCAGTTCAACAAGTGGGATAGGGATTTTGATTTTATTTATTTCATTTTCCAGATTAAAATTTCCCAGGGCCTTGTCGCTTTCTATGTTTGGGGCCTCCATTCCTTTCTTTTAAACTTTTCTTTGTGGTGCGGACTTGGTTTCAGTCACAGGATCCTGTGTTTTCTCACCGAGTGTTCCTACTGACTTTGACTTGGCAGGCTGTGTGTCAGCGGTTTGGGTTTTTGTAGTTTTTTTCTCAACAACCTTTGGAGTTTCTTCATCAGTTTTGCCTCTAGGCAAGATATTTTTTGTTGGAGCGATTGAAATATTCTTATTCCTAGGTTTTAAATTATATTTCTCATGTAGTTCGACTATAATATCATCAGCAATACCCTAATAGGCCAAATATTCAGACGTATCGTTGCTAACATTATCTTTTGATCTAAATTCTTTATTTAAGGATCTTTCGTAATCTTGTCTTGACAAATAGGGTGATTTATTATCATTGCCAAGATTATTAATATCCTCATCAAACTCTTCAAAATCTTCTAGATCTTCCTCTCCAATGAAGTTTTCACTTTTGAAAGGGGTTGGGATTTTTTGATCCTCATTTTTAATTGTTTTCTGTGGAGCCTGAGGATCAGGATTCCTTCTAAAATCCTTCCTAAGAAAATTATCCCTTTTCGATTTCTCTAGTTCCATTTTTGAGATCTTATTTGAAAGTTCTCTAATTACCCTAGCCATCTCCTCTATTTTATCTCCCAAGGATTTACCCGATCCTGAGGATCCACCTTGTTCTTTGAATTTCCTATTTTCTTTGTTCTCGGTCTCTATTTTTTCTTTTAATTTCCCTGATGCCATCATGTTCGATTCAATCTCAAGAGAATCATCTTGCATCTTTGTGATATCTATTGATCTCCTTTCTCTCAATAATAAGGCAAAATCGGGATCACAGGCGCCAATAAAAGTCACCTTTGTTGCGGGTTGAGAAGGTTTGACCTCAACCGGGATTTTACTATACAACTTGTTAAACCTTTGCGTGAACTCAAGAACAGATTCTGAGTTTTTCTTTATAAGGGCTCCAAATTCAGTTAGGTAATAGAGGTGGTCCCTCCTCTCACCCCATTGTCTAATAAAATCGTTTTCAAGTTCTTCGTAATATCTTAGAGATCCAACTGCTAAATCTTGGAATCAGGTCCTCACCTGTCCCTTGAAAGTCTGAACAAGGAGTCTAGAATAGACATCTTCGTGTTCGATTCCGAGGATGTCGACAAATTGGTCAAAGAAATTTATGTGTTCTTGAGCGGTTAAATCTCCTTCCCCTGTAAATTTGGGAAGGCTTTTCATATAATTTTCGAGAAGATCGTGTAGGGGAACTGGGAGGACAACGGGGGCATATCTAACAGCTACTTTAGAAAGGATTCCAGGAAGCGGTACTTGGCCACCTGTTGGTCCTCCTGGGGTACCACCCTCAACTCCGACACCTCCATGTGCAGCCTTTGGTAGATTCGAGGTTGAAGCTCAGAATGTGTGAGGAGAAGGTTCACGGAAATCTGGGGAAAATACCTCAGGAAAAGAGAATGTATCGTATGAGAGGGGAAGTGAGACAGATCTCTCAAGTGTTTCTGAAACGTTCAACTGCGTAACGTCAGGATGACAAATAGTATGTATGGGTAAAAAGACTTGTCTAAGGGATCTTCATGATTTTAAAATCTTTTCCAGATCAGAGACTGGCGAAGTCTGCTTGTCGTCCGGGTTCTTTCTGGTGTTCTTTCAGCTAATAGCCAGTTTACTTATTGTGGAGTCGCCAAGTGAAAAATAAAGGTAGCCTTAGAAGGTTTTCTATCTTTGTTCACTATCAAAGAAAGAAAGTGTCAATGTCGTTCTTCCCAGGGAAAAGTTTCGTTTCTTCATTCCCCGGTAGCGGCGCAAAAAATATGTTGTTCCTAAGTTTATACTTTAAGTCTCTAAAGTATACCGTCAAGGCATCCGTAAAGATAAAGGTAATTAAAGGGTAAAAATCAAAAGGAAAGATAAATTAGAGTTGGTTCCTCAACTGCCTCTGTCTAGCTTCCCTTTGTTCTTGGATGTTGATATCCCTTTCAATAGCTACCCATGAACGTTCTAATTCACCCCGGTTTGTCGTTGTTTGCAGAATAGTATTGAAAAGGTTCAAATCTATGCTAGCTTGATCTTGGAGACCAGGCTCTATGTTGGGCTGTCTATTATTTGGGACGGTCATGGAGAGTAAAATTTTATTTAATTATGAAAGAATTTGATAAATTGTTGCTTCAGTTTTTTAAGGGATGAGAATAGAAAAAATAGTTTTGAAATTCAAAATAATAACATAATAACAGTTGAGGTCGTTTCTTGGACTTGAAACAATTTGAGAATAGTAAAATAACAAAGAAATACTATTGAAAAATATGAGGCTTTAATCACGAAAGAATCTCATATTGTAACAGGAAGTAAAGAGGAAAACGAGATTTCTAATGAAGTGTTAAATATTATCATTCAAATGATCTACAGGTCTTAAAATTACTGATAGCAATTTCAGAGGAAAATCTATAAATAATTTGATAACCAAACCAATTCAAACTACAAAAGATGTATGAAATAAACTTATAGTTGATCATTCATTAGAAAGACATTGAAAGAGAAACATAGAAATTATAAACAGGGTTAAAGAACACAGCTTCAAGTTGACGGAATTCAAAATCTCATTTGCATTATTTATACCACAATGGATTGAAAACTTTTAATACAATCGACTCTCCCTCAAAACCAAAATCCATTTCTCAGTCTTGTGAAAATATATTTATACATTATCACCAAATATTTTTCCCGTTGGTGATTAACCAACTTCCTAAGACTACGGTTACATGAATGAAAGATGTTAAACCGTTTACATTTCTATTCTAACTACTTTATTATTCTAATGATGAAAATATTCAAAAGAGTATCTCATGTCTGCATTGATGAACCTCCTCCTTCTGCTTCAAGACAACGAATACATTTTCCCAAAAACTTCACCAAAACTCTGGGAGCTTCTGGTATATCTTTTGCCTCAAATATGAAGAACTTTTTCTGTAGTTCGGGCAGACGATCTTCAATTATCTTCTTTGTGAACTTAATAGTTTGCAGTTTTAAGTTTGGAATCACTATCCATTTGTCGATTTCGGTGACATTGATTACCTTTATTTTTGGGATCTCCACCTACATTTCCTCCAGATCTTCCTTGAATCTTAACTGGTGCTTGACAATGTTAATTTCTCCTAATAACCCTGAACAGTTGTTTTTTCCAATGTTCAAAGAAGCTTTTTCTGAAAGATCAAAAATTCCTTGATAATCATCATTGACCTCTCTAGTTATTCTTTTTTTTTCTGCAAGGTCTTCCTCCCACACCTTGAGTATTACATCTCCTTTAACCTTCTCTGAAACAGATAGTTTTTGAATCTTTCCGACCTCTTCCTTTGTTGAAAGGGCCACTGCTTTTTGGAAAGTTGTTCTGGATGCTTTTACTTCTCTTTCTTTCTGGAGAATATCTTCCAAGGATTTATTAGTTTCCTGAAAGTAATTCTGGACAAATTCCAGATTAAAAAACACTCCCTATTGTTCCTCTTCTATCTTGAAATGTATTCCCAATACCTGGGCCTGGAAAATTTCAAGCTCTACCACTTGATTTGAAATGAAACTTATCTTATATTGTAATTGTTTATTTGTTTCTTCTTTCTTTAGGACCTATGCCCGAGTAACCTGTATTTTCTGATTTTCTTTTTCTAAGCTTGTTTTTAGTTTCTAAATCTCTTGAATATTATTTAATATAGCTTGTTCTAGACCCTTTTTTATTCTCCAACTGATATTTCTTTCGGTCTCTTTCAATTGACCCTGTAGCTGAGCTATCATTTGGTCTTTATGTTCCAACATAGTTGTCAAACTACCCACAGAGTATAAATTCATTGATGCTAAGGCTCCCATTGTGCCTGTTATCTCTGTAGCGAATTCTCCTTCTTTAACTTTTTGTCCATCTATAATGATTTTGTGCTTTTTAATCATCATATATCCTCTTGGATGCATCTCTTGTTTCAGGATAGCCTTCCTCTTTTTACTGAAAAAATAATCGGATGAAGGAATCTCATCCCTAGAAATAGGCTTAAGATCACTAACGTATTGATCTCCCTCGTGGGGGTTTCCATAAGTAGACTGCAATGGAGTCAAGGAAGTAATGGGACTTCCAAGTTCTGTCGATGTTGTTCCTCCTACCTTTTTCAGAAAACTCTCAGGGATTTCTGAAGGTGTTTCTAACTCCTTTCCTTTCCCTGCCTCTGATTTTTCTGTCTAGGGGAATTTTGTTTCTTGCGAAGGCATTTCACCCTCCTTCATTTTTCCTTTTGTACTTGCTTTATCCTCTACATTTGTTTCAAATCCTGGGGGAGGCCCTTCCTGCTCTCGAGGAGGTGTCGTGGATTCACCCTCCAAACTCTTTGGTAAACAACTTCGCCTATGACTCTGGAATGATATGAAACCAACCTATGAGTCAGGTGACATGGCCTATACCCTGTTCAATACTTCTTCATAAGTTTTAACCTCCTTGAAAATATCATCATAAACAGATGTTTCATTCTCATAAGCTTTCAAATTACAGTGCATCAAATGTCTTCTTACTAATTTATAAGGGTCATGTTTTATGTGTTCAATATCTACCAGTTTTATTTCTTCTAATGCTTCAGCCTCTACTTTAGAATGGTCGAGGTTTAGTAATGAAAATTTCCCGACATACACAGGGAAGATTGGCCAGGATTTCTTTTGAGCTACTTTTAGCTCTATTCCAATACCACCTTTCACAATTTGATGTGCTACCTCCCTCAATACCAATCTGTCCGGGAGGAATTTCGGAAGTGCATGAGGGGGAATTGAGCACCAATAAACCCTATCATAAGAGAAGTTCTCATCAACAAACCATTCGGCTATTGCTTTGAGATTTCCCAAGACTGACTCAGAAATGCGAGGGGGTTCACAGCCATAAAACATTTTATGCATTGGAATTATTACGAAATGACAAATTTCGTAAAATGCATCCTTAGAATTTTCTTCCCAAAGTGCAGAATGATATTCATGAATGGGCTCGGGGCAAGTTATGTTCCAACTCCAATTCATCAGGGGAAATGGAGTCACAAAGCAAATCTCATCCATAATGTACGCTGACATATAAAAGGCCACTGGTTGACCTTTAGATTTTGCAACTCTGTAGTTTGAAACTTCTTGAGCTAAGTTATGAGACACAATCTCACTCTAGTTGAAAGTGAGTCCTTCTTAAGCTTCTTCCAAAAAAGGCACCCAATCTGCAGGAAAATGGCAGGGATCCTTTTTCCCGAAAAGTCTACACAGCATTATGGCTACATAGACCATGTATTCGTTAAAAGATGTTGTGGCATAAACCCCATGGGTATCAGCCCTAAACTTTGATGGACATCTCCACCAATCTCTAATTAAATCAGGATAAGTTCGGTCTGCCTCAGTACACTCTTTCCTTTGAAATTCAGCTAAAAACTCAGCATTAAAAGTGTACTTAGGATTTGGTGAGAGCTTATACATTACTTGTATATGTTCTGGCCTGAATGAGCCGACAACGACCCCTTGACCATTTAAGATGTTCCTCGTCGGAATATCAACCTTTTCCAAGGCCCAACTGATCATATCGTTGTACGCCATAAGCCGAGGGTACGCCACAATCTTATGAAGTTCTGATTCTGCTATATCCCAAAAGTGATTATCGAAATCAGTATGAGAATTCTTGAATTCGTATTCCAGGAACTCAAAGATTTGTGTCCAATATTTAATTGAGTCGATAGCGTGCGGCGTAGTGTCGGATATGATATCTCCTTCCTGTGTATCTTCACTCTTCTTCGGTGCCTTTTTTGGTGCCATGACTTTAAGTTAGATGGAAAACCTGTCACAGAAAAGGAGTGTATGAGCTCGGTTGAATGCGTCTTGTGCTTGATAGTATGAAACAGAAAATATTGTGAAACAAAGACCTTCAAACTCTTTTTTAATTCATTTAACGATGAAGGGACTGACGCAGCTGAAAACAAATCAAGACATTTAATGCAGTAGATATTTACTAATATACACATTAGTGTCACATATCACCAGTTATTCTTTATTTAAGTGGCCGCATTTTGGCGCTTTTGAATTCAAAATAGGAACATTTCATTCAATCGGGAACCGAAACGTGAACAAAACCTAAAAAGATTGATTGTCATTAATCATGCTTTCAAAACAGAGTTAATTTATACTAATCACAGATTAAGAGTCAAGATTTCTTGTTTCGAGATTTCGGGGATCGAGTTGACAAGAGGTATGTTATCACTGAATCCCGACTTCCAAAATTGTGAAATCACAACAAGATTAATTAGGACCTAAATTCGTTTTAGCAAAATAATTGATCGGTATTAAGTGTTTCGGGATTTTAGGGATTGTGTTGACAAGAAATATGTCATCGATGAATCCCGATTTCCGAAATTGCGAAATGATTAACTTAAGCCTTAAATTTCGATATTAGCGAATTAATTAATCAGTATTAAGGATTAACCTCCAAACATAATTAATTTATATTAACGTAGATTTTGAGTCGAGATTTCACGTTTTGGGATTTCGGGGATCGAGTTAACAAGAGGTATGTTATCGCTGCATCCCGATTTCCGAAATTGTGAAATCGCAACATGTTTAAATTAGGACTTAGTTCCATTTTAGTTAACTAATTAATCAGGATTAAGGACAAAACAAGATTAACAGTTTAACACAAATTATGGGTCGGGATTTCGCGTTTCAGGATTTCGAGGATCGTGTTAACAAGAGATATTTTATCGTTGAATCCCGAATCCTGAAATCGCGATATGATTGACTTAAGCTTTAACTTTTTGTGTTAGTGAATTAATTAATCAGGATTTGAACTAACTCTCATTCTTTCGAGAAACTGGGAATTGGGATTTCGTGATTCAATATGTATTGAAACATATGTTCTTAGCAAACCCCAAATCCTGAAAACTTTTTAAAGTTAATCTTAACTCCTTTGGGTTTTAAGCTTATCATGATTTAAAAAAAAAATAACTTTATAGAAAATGCGTCGGGACTCTTATAACATTTTAGGTTTTTTTCCTTTTATTATTTAAAGAATAAAGTTTTCCAAGAAATCGGTACCGGGATTTTGGGAAAGATAACGAAGCTTATGCTTTGTGAAAAGATGAAACCTGAAAAATGAAAGTTTAGGTCTTAGGGATAAAAATTTTAAAATTTGTTTCAGCAAGTTCAACACCTTGCGACAGGGTGGTCGTACGGTGCCCGAGTATGAGGCCCGTTTCATGGAGCTTCTTCAGTATGATCCCCATCTGAATACCAAGAAACTTAAGGTCAACAAGTTCATGTTTTCCCTTAATGTCAATATTCGTGCAAAGGTTAGGATTATGATGCCTAAAACCTTGCATGATGTTGTTCAGAAGGCCCTCATAGCAGAGGAGGAGCTTATCAGTCGGGGTCATCTCTTCCTTGTAGCTACGAAAGATCATGTGCAAGGGATGTAAGATTTATGTGATCCGTGCGTTAAATGAGAAGGGAGTAGCGAAAGGTCTAGAAAACCTTCCGGTGGTGCGAGAGTTTGCAGACGTCTTCCCTGAGGAGTTACCTAGGATGTCGCCAGAGAGGGAATTGGAATTTACCATTGACCTAACACCGAGAAATGAACCGATAGCAAGAATTTCTTATCGAATGTCGACCCCGGAGTTACAGGAGTTGAAAATGAAACTGAAGGAGTTGTTGGATCTATGACTTATACATCCAAGTGTGTCACCATGGGGTGCGCCTGTTATATTCATACAGAAGAAGGATGGGTCGTGGAGACTCTGCATTGACTATCGTCAATTGACCAAGGCAATGATCAAGAATCAATATCTGTTGTCAAGGATTGATGATCTATTTGATCAGATGAAAGGTGTGACAGTGTTTTCAAAGATCGACTTGAGATCAGGGTATCAATAGTTATGGATCAAGGAGGAAAACATCCCTAAGACCCTCTTTAAGATGAGGTTTGGACATTATGATTTTGACGTTTTATCGTTTGGACTAACGAACTCCCAAGCGGTATTTATGAGTTTGATGAACAGGGTGTTCTGCGAATACTTGGACAAGTTCGTCCAAGTATTCATTGACGATATTTTGATTTACTCTCAAACAATGGAGGAGCATGATGAGCACTTGTGCTTGGTACTACAGTGTCTACGAGAGAACAAATTGTATGGGAAACTGTCTAAATGCTCATTTTATCAATCGAATATTTACTACTTAGGGCATGTCATCTCCGACAAAGGTATCACTGTGGATCCAACAAAGGTCGATGCTATTATGGAATGGCTTGCGACGACAAATTTCCTCGAAGTGCATAGCTTCATGGGTTTAGCGGGATACTATCGACGGTTCATCGGGGGTTTTTCGAAGATAGAAAATCCAATCACGGAATTGTATAAGAAGAACAAGAAGTTTGTTTGGACTTAGAAATGTGTGGAGGCATTTCAGAGGGTCAAGGAGTTGTTGACGACAACACCGATACTAAAGGTCCCTGACATGGATGGAGATATCTTTGTATGCACTGACGCAACCAAGGAAGGCTTAGGTAGAGTCTTGATGCAAGACGATCAAGTGATCTCTTACATCTCAAGAAAGTTGAGAAGGCATGAGGAGAACTATGCAACGCACGATTTGGATTTGTTATCCATTGTTTATACCTTGAGAGTTTGGAGACACTACCTTATCGAACAAAAATTCGAACTAAAAACAGAACATTGTGGTCTACAACACTTCTTTACTCAAAGCGAATTGAATGCACGACAACGACGTTGGTTTAAATTTATTAGTGAGTACGATTTCAAGATTACTTACATAAAAGGAACCGTGAAAAGAGTGGTTGATGCATTGAGTTAGAGGCCAGGCATATTTTCGGTGATGTCTCTTTAGATGAATCTACGTGAAAATATTCTAACTTTACGGCGCGACGATGACTGGTACAAAGAGGTCAAGGATTTTATCAGACAAAACACAATGATGGTACCAAAATTTGAGGGATTTACTATGGACAATGACAGATTATTGAGATTTAAAATTTGAATTTATGTACCGCCTAATGATGAGTTGAGGAGTTTGATTCTAAACGAGGCTCAAAGAGCATGTACATGGCTCATCCTGGAGTCACGAAGATGAGGGAAGACCTTAAACCCTTATTCTTCTGGAAAGGAATGAAGGCATACATAGTCAACTACATGGAAATATGTCTAGAATGTCAGCAGGTGAAGGCTGAACATAGACATCCAAGAGGATTAATACAACCACACACTATTCTAGAATCGAAATGGGAGGCCATTTCAATGGATTTGATTGTTGGATTTCCACTGACGACGAGGAGACACGACTCAATTTTTGTAGTAGTCGACACTCTGACGAAGAGTGCACATTTTATCCCTGTGCATATGACATATCAGGCACCTGACATAGCTAGATTTTTCATCGATGATATTGTAAGGCTACATGGCCTACCTAAGAGGATTATATCCGATAGAGGATCAGTTTTTACAGGACTATTTTGGACTATTTTCCAAGAGGCCTTCAAAACCCAACTTAAATTTAGTACCGCATATCACCCGGAGACAGACGGTAGACTGAAAGAACAAACTAAATCTTGGATGATATGTTGCGTATGTATGTGATGGACCGACAGAAGCGTTGGGAATAATTCTTGCCAGTAGTATAATTTGCATATAACAACAGTTATCAAAGCACCATTAAGATGGCGCCTTTCGAGTTTCTTTACAGGAGACCATGTCAGATGCCTTTGAGTTGGGATCAACTTGAGTATAGGGTCTTGGTGGGATGAAAAGCGATCCAAGAAATGTAAGATCAAATGCAAACAATAAGGAAAAGGATTAAGGAAGTGCATGATCGGTAGAAGAGTTATGTCGATGCACATCGTTTCGACCGTGGTTATGAAGTTGGCGATTGATTCTTCTTGCGGTTGAAACCGCATAAGAGTTCAATAAAGTTTGGAAAGGGTGTTAAAATATCTCCTAGGTTCGTGGGACCCTTCGATATTGTGGAAAAGAAGGGGCACGTTTTCTATCGACTAGACTTGCTTGATTCTTTGAGGCATATGCACGATGTTTTTCACGTATCTTTTTTAAGACATTATGTTAGTGAGCCTGCACATGTTATTGACATGAGTTCCTTACATGTATCAGATGAGGGTGCGCTCACGGCGGAGCCAATCCGCATCTTGGACCATCGCATTTGACAACTATGACATCGAACAATAGATCAGGTCAAGGTCGAGTGGGACAACTATAGTACACACTCGGTGAAATAAGAGGACACATATGATATGCATCGGCAGTTTCCATTTTTGTTTGATATCTAGACATATGATACTGTGATACACTTTATTTTGGCACTTACATACTGTGAAACTTCGGGTCGAAGTTTAAAATAAGAGGGGGTGTATGTAACATACTGCTCTTGCATGCACTGAGCAGACTTATTCTTTGAGGAAACTTTCGTGCAAGTGATTCAGTTCTTTATACGATTGGTTGTTTTGATTGTGATTATGAGATATTGTGGATTTTTTGATATGTTATTTTTGTTGTATTTACATCGACATGTGCCTTTGACTGGGTTCTCCTGAGTGTGAAAGACTCTAGATGTTTGAGGATGTCGAGGCATCGATGAAACTCTGTGGACTCCATATCGAGTCAGGGAGTGGACTGTTAGGGTTTTAATGTTGTTGATGTGACATATGTACATATGATTAGATATTATGATGTTGATTGTTATTGCTGACATGATTCGTTGATGTATGTAGGTTGATGATAGCTTGTCGACCAGAGTCACATTTGGAGTAAATAGATCACGTACGACAACCAGAGACATTGAGGGAGAGGTGTGGCAGCAGCCCTGCCACAACCTACTATCACTCCCATCGTAGATCGAACTGTAGGTTAACGATTACCTAGTTTGAGAAGACCCACAATTTTGTGAGGGAAGACTCTGACAGTCACTCACGATGATTCTAAGGGGTGTGCAATAAGGAAGGGTCCTTATTCCTTAGAGGCCCTTAGTCTCCCACAAGATCACTTGATGGAGTATTGACTCCATGGGTTTGGAGTCTACCAAATTCAGTCAATAGGCGAGTGGCACCCTTGGAGCACGTAGTGTGTCTTCAAGGGAACATCATGATTTTAATCGGTAAGTTAATAAACCTAGTACCTAGAAAACTAAGCCTCCTTAGGACCTGGTCGGCCTTAAATTAGATGATGGTATGAGTAAAATTTAATAACTTTTTGTTCCCTTAAAAACTGTCGCCCAACCTAGTGAATTTAAAACCTAGGTCTAAGTAGAACATATGATCAAAGGAAAACTATATAGACATGTAACAAGATAGGGGTAAAGAAAATTTCAAACTTTTTATTAAAAGTAAAAAATTATAATTGAGGATTGAATTATTAAAAGGGTAAATGGTTGTTTTGTTTAAACTTGCTAATTCTGAACTTGGTTAAAAAGAAAAAGGGGAAACTTAAAGAAAAAGGGTGAATGTCTAACTTAGTAAGGAATCTAGCCTTTGGAACTTTCTATTTATGAACTCAACTAGGATTTAAGTAAGGCGTAAGTCATTTAAGAACTGTAAGGGAATATTGGGACACCGAGGAGTGTTTTTAGGAACGCTTTTAGGTGGGTGAGTGAAGTAGGAAAATTCAATTACTTAATAAATTGATTTTCTGGTGCAACTGGGGGATCAGGCGACATGTGTACGGGGGAGGTTTTTCCTATTTAATTAAATGAAAAGGGAATCTAATGAGGGTTTGGGAAACTAATGACTAAGAAAACTCTATAAAAAGGATGGCAGAGGAGGAGTATGATCACATTTGGCTTGAGTAATGTTATGCTGTCGAAATTTTATCTTGACCGAGTTTCTCTTGTGCAAGTTGGGATACCCAGCTCGGGTAACAAGTGGTAGCTCGACCTTGTGAGGCAATATGGGAGCTAGCATTCTCTGGTATTGTGTGTGTGGCCCCTTTGCGGTTCGGGGGGATCAGGGGGAAGAAGAGTACCCCTAGCGGTTGCTGGGAGGTATCGGTGAGGTCTCATTCGTCCGCAAGCGGTATCTGGATGGAGTGAACACGCGGGACATCATCTACGGGATCATCGCCTTCGGATTCGGTACGCGTATTTAAATTTTGTTATATTTAGTTAAATTTTCCTGTGTATGAGATTATAATGATGATGAAGAAACCGATGCATTTCCATTTGACGCTATTTTATCTATTCATAGTAATGCTTTAAATCTAAGCTTTTATTTAGTTTCAATTCTTATTGTCATTTTAGGATACCGGTTGTAATCGAGTTGGGATCTTAAAACGCGTTTTGCTTTGTAACCCCTCCCATCGGTCGTGATTTCCAGGGTATTTGTTGAGCAATTTATAGTGGCGTGGTTGAGCAATTTATAGAATTTTTTTTGAGAGATTTACAGTATATTTGTTGAGCGATTTAAAGTGATGTCGTTGAGTTATTTGCAGTAATTGTTTTGAGCGATTACAGTGATTTGTTGAACGATATACAATGTATTTGATGAGCGATTTACAGTGTTTTGTTGAGTGAATTATAGTGATGTTGTTGAGCGATTTATAGTGCTTTTTTAAGTGAATTAAAGTGATGTTGTTGAATGATTTATAGTGTTTTATTGAACGAATTACAGTGATGTTGTTGAGCAGTTTACAATGTTTTGTTGAGCGTTTTACAATGTAAATTTTGAGCGATTTTCAATGTTTTTTTAAGCGATTGTTGAGTGATTATTGTGATTTTTGAGTGAATTTTTGAGTGATGGTGGATAACTCGCATTCACAGGAATAATTTGCATTACCATTTGCATGATATTTCACAACTACAATATTAATTTGCTTCACAACGATAAAAGCATTTACGGTGATAATTGCAATTTCAGTGAATTGTTACTCTTTGGTTTATATTTTATAAGCTAAATATATAAATTGATGGGTATTCATTGGATATAATAAAAAAAAAAATCCTGAAATTTGTCCACCCGTAAATTATGTATACATTTTTATAAACTAATGTGATCCTTACATAGTGGGAGGAAGGGACGCCAGGAAATATGTTATCAAATTTTTAAATTAATTAAATTGATTGCTTGAACATTTGTATAGCCCGGAATTCTCCCAAGTTGTCAACCAATGACCACGGGTGGATGCTAATAACGAACACAGAGATCCCCATAATCACGTAGAGATTTTATTTATTTAGTGAATAGTGTTGGCAGAGTTTCTATGTTTAGGAAATTTCCCTGTCATAATTATGGCGTTCGGTTTTGGCAGGGTGTCTGTTGTGGTAATCCCTTTAAACCAGTAATCGTTTTTATAATTTATTCTTTTACAACAGTTAACTGATCGTATGAAATTTCTTGTGAAGCCCTTTTTATATAGTTAAATTGCTTCGCACAGATAACAACGAACATGTATGGTATTAATAAATGACATTGTAGTTAGCAGACTTTAATTTCAATAATTACCAGTGGTGGCATTTTTCCCAGCTGACTTATATAAAATAATAAAGGGACACTTCACGATGTTACTCATAAGGCTCCTAACCACCCTCATCGTACTCAGGTTGTTCCCTTATTGTACAACTTATTTCGGTGAGATTTGGAGATTATGCTTGCATTTATGTCTCCAAGTTCCAAGGTTGATTTTAGTTCCATGTAAATTATTGTATGACTATCAGATATGGTGTTCTAAACCATAGCTTGATTTCTTCAAAATTTTACCCTTTTATTAATTGTGTTCTATTCCGCATATCGAATTCATCAATTTGGTATTAGTTCAATAATATGTATATGAGCACCTTTAAAAAAACAAAACAGTAATTATAATACTTTATTTAAGTTGATAACACCAATTTGTTTTCTTGCATAATGTGGTTAATGATTTATAAACCAAATCTACATTTGGTGATATACTTGATTATTCACATCTATCCTAATTTGGTTTTTCCTAAGTGATATAAAGGTGATAGGTCCTCAATGTTTTTAAATATTGGAGGTCTAACTTAAAATTTCTTTAATGAAAAGGGTTATAAAAATGGGCTATAGTTTCACAAACTATAAATGTCTTCATGTTTAACACATCCTCCTTCCTCTTGAAATTTTAGAACATTGTCCTTCAATTTTCAAGAAATTATGTTTTGTTATAGTTATTTTCCCTTCCATATCTAGAACTCTTCAATTCGATATTAGTTTAGTAAGATTAATGCATGGATTTGGATTTGGATTTATAAACCCCTTTACAACTAATCCATGCATGTTGTAACTTCAAAATGAACTATCCTGAAATTTTCTTCGCTCAATTTGACAATGTCGGTGTAAGTGTTTTAACTGCAAAATGACATGTCCTGGAATAATATTGTGGCCTTCGCCAATTTTGACAATGTTAGTGTAACTTCAAAATGACATGTCGTGCAATAATATTGGTCGCCTTCAATTTGACAATGTCAGCTGCAAAGCAGGGCATCACATGAGGAATGGCCACTCCATCTCATATTTTCTCCTATGGCGCTGATATAAACCTACGTCATTGAAGGAAATTCTACAGAGTCCTCAGCCATGAGCAATCACGTATATAAGTTGCAGCTCCTTACATTTTTAGATACATGTGCTTTGTTGATCTGCTTAATGGTGGTTAACTTTTGGGTAGATCCCTAGAGTGTTAAGTTTTTCATAGGTTGAGAACCTAAGATTTGTTATATCTGAATCTGTATTCATTCAGATTTTCCTTCACTATTTCATAGTGACTCCAAATTTCTCCATTAAAAACGTATTCCTCTTAGAGTGAAAATGCGTCCAAATGATTGTCTTTTTGGTTTTTTGAGCTCCTGAATTCTACTACCTTTCATCTTTCGTATTCATAGCCAAATCTCTTATATGAAAATAAAATTTACCATTTGTATTTTCATTTTTTTTAAATTTAATTCATTTAAAGTTTAAAGTTTATAATTAATTTTAAGGATGTGGTTTAAACGTTCTAAGTTTTTACTCTTTCCAATCATTTTTTCAGATAAATTTTACTCAAAATTAGATTGGAAATTCACAAAATCTCAGATTTCAATAATAATTGAGATTACATATTTTAAACCATGCCAATTTGAAATAAAAAAACTACATTAATATTAACAACTTTAATATTAGTAATCTTAAATCTCAAATATCTAAATTATGACAAACTATATATATTGTTCCACGAAGTATATATATATATATATATATATATATAACGCTAACAAACTAGCTAGTGACTACTACTCAATTTAAATGAATGATTCATATAAATATAACACCTAAATATGTAATTTTTAATTTAATAATTATTTTTTATTAATTAATAATATTATGTAATTAACAATAAAATATAGTAATAAGATTTGTTTTATCAACTTTTGTTGTAAATGTTCTCCATGTCTAAAATGTCCCAAAAAAAAAAGCTTTGTTTGACAAAAAATTTGCTTCTTAAGGCTCTCCAAATCTAGATAATCTCATTACTTAAAAAAAACATACAATCTAATGTTTCAAGAGTGTAAACTAAAAGAGGTGGAAAAACTTAGTTTTCATTGCTCTCAAAAAAAAATGCTTTGTTCAACAAAAACTTTGTTTTTAAGGTTCTCCAAATTCAGATAATCTCATTACTTAAAAAAAAATACAATCTAATGTATCAAGCGTGTAAACTTAAAGAGTTCGCGCATGTAAAACAAGAAAAGAAAAAGAGATCTTACTTGGAATACCAAGTTAAGAGTGCATGAAGAAAAACAAAATTAAAATTGCAGAGAAGAGAAAAGAATACACAACACTCAGATTGGCGCTGAAGTAATACATAATGGGTTCTATTGTTGTCAATTTATAGGGAATTTTACACAAGCAGCTAGTCTATGTGGAAGCCTCCAAATCTTCCAGTGATTTCCTGAAATTCCTTGATATTTTTTGTAGTCTGTGTCGGCTCTCCCAACCACCTCATTTAATTCAGCGCCTAGATCATTTTTCATCGCCTTCTCTAATAAAAATTACGTAATTAATCTATGTTTTAACACTCCCCCTTAATGTTTATTAGGGTTAACATACACTTTATTAAGGGGATACTTATTTAATTCCTATCATGCTTATGAACTTTACAAACTTTGCAATACTCAAAGGTTTAGTAAATATATCAGCAACTTGATCCTCTGTTTTCCAATATTTCAACATGATGTTGCCTTTTTGTGTTTTCTCACGAATATAATGATGATGGATTTCAATATGTTTGGTCCTTGCATGAAAATAATTATTATTTGTTAATTGTATTGTGCTTTGATTATCACAGTAAATAGTTACATAGCTTTTGTTTGAGGATGATTCAATTCAACAAGAATACCTCTTAGCCATGTAGTTTCTTGTGTTGCAAGCGTTTCTCCTTTATATTCATATTATTTCATAATAAATAGATTGTAGCTTGCTTCTTTCTACTCCATGAGATTGCTCCCAAATCAAGATGAAATATATATCTAGAAGTTGATTTTATATCATCAGTATCTCCTGCCCAATCAGAGTCTGTATATCTTGCAAGTTGAACATTACCACCATATTGATATTCAAGTCCAAGATTATAAGTTCCTTTGATGTATCTAAGTATTCTTTTAGCTGTCTTCCAATGTTCAAGACGAGGATCAAACATAAATCTAGAAATCATTCCACTTGCATATGCAATATCTGGTCTACTGGTTGTTAGATAAATCATACTTCCAACCAACTCTCTATATAGTGTGCCATCAAATTTTTCAAAAATAGAGTTTCTCCTTAACTTGGTCCCTTCATCAATTGGAGTTGGAGCTGACTTACATTTCTTCATTTTGAACTTATTCAATAGATCAAGTGCATATTTTGGTCGTGATAGAATAATTCTATCTTTTTCTTTCCAAACTTGGATGCCAATAAAATAATGTAATAAACCCAATTCTGTGATATCAAAATACTTCTTTAGTTTCTTCTTGAAGTCATATACCTTACTTAAACTGCTTCTTGTAATGATTAAGTCATCTAAATGTAGGAAAACCATTATAATATCACCATTGCAATTTTTGACATAAAGATCACAATCATAAGGACTTCTTTTAAATCCATCATTCAGGAAGTACTCATTAATTTTGGAGTACCATGCTCTTGGAGCCTTCTTTAACCCATACAATGTTTTTTTAAGCTTACAAACAAGATGCTCTTGGCCAAATTTTATAAAACCTAGGGGTTGTTGCATACAAATTTCTTCAAGTAAATCACCATGCAAAAAAAAACGTTTTACATCCATTTGATGAATTTCCCAACCAAATTTTATAGCTAGAGAAACTACAATATGAATTGTAGTCATTTTACCAAAATGGGAAAATGTTTCAGTATAATCAATACCTTCTTTTTGTGAAAATCCTTTTGCAACCAATATATCCTTATGCTTCTCAATTGCTCCATTAGATGTGAAATTTATCATGTATACCCATTTGCAACCAATGAGATTTTTACCTTCTGGGAGAGGATTCAACTCACAAGTTTACCCATTAAAGAGTCATATTCATCTTTCATTACAACATCCCATTCAGGTTTTCCTTGAGCTTCTTCAAAGACCTGTGGATCATCAACATGCATCACTCTAGTCATAAGAGCATAGTTGCAATTGTTGATGTTACGGTAGCTATGGGAGGTATTAACCTCTACGTGTAAACTTTGACAAGACTATAATGTTTTGGAAAGCTAGCGAAACCCTAAACGATTGGATAATAACCCTAGAAGACAAGTCATCTTAAGAGAAAATATAACATTAAGTTATTAGCCTCCAGGAAGAGAATTTGACTCATCTAGGTGACTTTAACCACTATAAATAGAGGGCTCTTGAGCTCATTTTCACTCACTCACTCTCAAAACTTCATAAGGACTAGTGATGTGCATGACTGAAGGAGAGCTGCAGTTGATGCAGTGGTGACTTGGTCTTTGGTTTATGGTTTGGACTTTCTTCTTGGTACACTAGCTGTGGAGAGAGGTATGCTATCTTGGTTGGCTATTTGTTCTAGTGTTTTCTTCCAAAATTATTCTAGTTTTCAAGGTTAAGGTGCTCAAGGGTCGCCTTATGCCTATGGTTGGGTGACAATATAGAGATATTGTCTATGGTGAAACGAGCATACCTATTATTTTAACAGTTTATGGGCCCACACTATCTTCAAACAATATAATGATCTGGATTTATGAGAGAAACGAAATGAAACCACAAATTTATAATATTAACACAGAGACACAGTGAAAAATAACAGATATACAACAAAACTTGGCTTCTATTAAATAAGAAATATGCTGAAAAATGTAAAATGCAGACTGAAAACAAGCTTGCTAGAATGGTGGAAGCTTATCTCTGAGAAGAGATGTGACGGCTATGCTCATTCAAAAGAAGATGAGTACAATGAGGCTTTGAAGGCCTTTTTACAATAAACATGAATGCTAAAACCATAGATATCCAAAAACCTAACCCTAGGAGATGAAGCGCCAAAACTCATGTGGGCCCCATTGGGGTAAGTTAGTACATCAACTTCATGGGGTCGTAACTTTTGCATACGATCTCTGTTTAGGGTGCACGATAGCTCTTTGGAAAGGTATTTACAAGGAGATTCATTTACGGGGATCAATCAGAGCCTTTGGATATCATTGAGGTTTGACAAGGTGGGTGGACACTGAGATTCTCCAAAAAAATGGCCCTAAAAGTTCAAGAACCAAAAAACTGCTAAAAATAGTAAGTTGCCAAAAAATTGTTTTGAGCCAGTTGGACAAGGTGGGTGGTCGCCGAGATTATTATGGATCAATCCTTCCCCCTTAGGAATAAATGGTATCCATTGTGTTGAGTTCCCCCATCGGAGGAGGAAATTTATGTTGAATTTGGCCTTGTGTGAGCCACTTTCCTTGGTGCAGGAGTTGTTGTGCTGTGACAACCCGATAAAGCTGGATCCTCTGCTGGCAAGTTCCCTTGACATGTGTGTCCATGATCTGATCAATGGATTCATTTTCCATACAGTCATGTTTGAGATATGTTGGTGTCAATTGTTTTTATATCTATGAGGTGTCCAATAAAGCTAGAAAATAAGGTTGAAGGAGGTCCACATTGAATATCGGGTGAAAGCTAAAGAATGGGGGAAGGTTGAGCTCAAAACAATTTTCACCCACATCCTTGGTGATGGTGTAGGGTTCATAACGAAGTGGATGAATCTTCCGATGAGGCCCTGTAAGGAATTATTTATGCAAGTGCAACCAAACTTTACCTCCCACCTGAAACTGGTGTGGCACCCGGTGTTGATCATGGTTTTTCTTGTACTTGCTATTAGACTTTTGTAAAATACCCTGAACTCGTTGGCAGATGTGTTGGATCCATTAAATGAACCAGGTGGCTCTGTTAGCTCCAGTTGGAGCATGCAACGAGTCTTCCTGAGTGTCCGCAAGGGGTAGTGCAACATCCATGTGATGCAATGGTTGAAATCCCAACCCCACCTGAAAGGGGTTGTGACTGGTTGAGCTATGTATCTCTCTGTTGTAGTTGTGTTGAACATAGGGAAGACTCTCATCCCTGGTGCGAGGGTGCTTGGAATCGTACATGCGCAGGAAGTGCACGATCATCTGGTTGACGACCTCGGTTTGGCCATCTGTCTAGGGGTGGAAGGCAGTGGACTCGGTGAGCTTGGTGTCCAGCAATGACCAGAGGCTCGACCAGAATGTGTTGAGGAACCAGTTGTCCCAATATTAGATAATGGTTTGTGGGATCCCAAAGTGTACCCACACTCGTTCAAGGAAGAGCTTGGCAGTGTCCTCTGTTGTGATGCTCTTATTATAGGTGGTCAAAATCGTCATCTTGGAAAACCAATCAACAACCACAAAAACACAGTCATTTCCCCGCTTGGTGGATGGAAGGCCCGACATGTAGTACATTAAGATGGATTCCCAGGGCCTATCAAGAGTATGCATAGGAGTGTATAGGACTTGTTTCTTAATGGCTGGTTTGGAAATAACCTAGGTAGTGCAGGACCAAATATACTTGTTGACATCTTGTCGAAGTTTTGTCTAGTAGAAATGTCACCGCAACACTCCCACTGTCTTTTCCATGCCGAAGTGTTCTGCCACCCAACTGTAGTGGGCTTCCCAAATCAACTTCACTTGCTTGCTTTATGGAACACATAGATGTCCCATATGGCACAATGACTTGTCCTGAAGATGGAAATTGGTGACAATTGTGTTTGCATCAAAAATTTTGTAGGTGTCGAGGAAGTCGAGATCTATCTCATAGAGGTGGGGCCATATGGAGGTCTCTTGGCCGCAAGAATCGAGCATTGTGGTAAGTGTTGTGACTAGAGGTCAGCTGAGGAAATCATCGACTCAGTTGGTACTTCCTATTTCATACTTGATGTTGAGGTGGAACTGTTGCAAATATGTGGACCACTTTTGATGGTAGTCATTCTTCAATTTTCCTTGTGTCTGCATGAACTATAGTGGCTTATGATCAGTGTGGATGATTATCTTGTTCTCGAGAATGTAATGCCTCCACTAGCGGCAGGCTTACACAATGGAGTACATTTCTTTGTCATAATTATGGTACCTATAAATGACATTTGATAGTGTCTCACTATGATAGGCCATGGGGTGGTTGTGCTGAGTGATGACTATGCCCAGAACATAGTCTGAAGAATTTTTCTCGATCTCAAAGGGTTGTTGCAAGTCAGGTAATGAAAGTACTATGGCAGAGCATAAGCGTTGCTTCAGATCATTAAACGCTTTCTATTGGGACATGCCCCACACAATTTTTTTCTTACCACCACCTCTGGTTATTTGGACGAGGGTCCATGCAATATGGGAGAATCCCAACACGAACCTTTAATAGAAATTAGCAAGGCCCAAGAATATTTGAAGCTCAGTGAGCGTGGTTGGGGCTGGCTAGTCACGGATGACTTGGATCTTTGTTGGATCAACATGCACACCATGTGCATCAACAATGTATCCTAGGTATTGGACCTTGTTCATGCCTAAGGAGCATTTTCCCAAGTTGGCATATAGCTTGTGTTGTTGTAGAGTGTGCAAAACCTGCTGAATATGTTGCAAGTTTTCTACCCAAGTCTTGTTGTAGATTAGGATGTCGTCCAGATACACCACCAAAAAAGAATTAGTGAAAGGCCACAATATGTCCTCCATCATCCTCATAAAATTTGTTGGGGAATTTGTCAAACCAAAGGGCATGACCAGCCATTCAAAAAATCCTTCTTTTGACTTGAAGGAAGTTTTCCACACATCTGTTTGTTCTATTGGGACTTGATGGTAGCCAGACTTTAGATCAATCTTACTAAATTATTTTCCCCCCTTTAGTTGATCAAGGAGATATTCGATTAAGGTAATTTGGTACCATTTCTTGACTTTGATTTTATTTAGGGCCTGATAATCAATGCAAAGTCGCCAAGTATCATATTTCTTTTGCACTAGCATGATTAAGCTTCCACAAGGTGATGAGATGGGTTGGATGTGCCCCTTTTGGAGCAGTTCTTGGATTTGACGCTCGATCTCCTCATTTTCTAGTAGAGAGTGGTGATAGACTGGCCCATTGGGCAGCGGTGCGCGAGGGGTCATATCAATGGGATGCTTGACCTGATAGTGTAGAGGTACCCCAATATGTGATGATAAGATGTATTTGTATTCTTCCACAACCTTATCCACGTGCTTTTGTTGTGTGGAGAGGTCAGACACAGAGGCCATGGGTGTGACTGCAACCTTTTTCTCACTCTGAGAGAGAATCATGAAGAAGACAAACTTCCCGGTCTAAGAAATGACCTTCCTGCATTTCTTGGCAAAGATCAAGGAAATAGCACCAGGTGGGACTACCTTAGGTATCCTTTACAACTTCCTATTCAAAGTAATAATAACACTGAGAGGCCTAGACTCATATACATAACGACGTTTTGATAAATAAGGTTGGCCTAAAATAACATCACAAACTTCAAGGGGAGAAATATCACACAATACCTCATCTTTGAATGGATTGATGTCGTACGAGAGGTGACACTATTGGTTGACATGAAGATCGCTTCCTTGATGGAGCCATCTAATGGTGTAGGGATGCGGGTGCAGTGTTGTCGACGGGGCTAGCCACTTGACAACCTTTGATGAGATTAGGTTCTTCTGGCTATTTCTATCAATGATGAATTGCAACAGAGTTCCTTTTACCCACATCTATGAATGAAAGAGGCACTCTCCTTCCTCTGGCTCATTAGGTTCGCTGGGATGGATATTGGTAGTAGAAATGGTGGAACTGGGTTCTGCGTCAATGATTTGTATCCCATTTTCTATTTTTGACTCAGAGTCGGAACCCACAGCTCATTCAAAGTATTTTACCTTAGCCACCAATGACTACTTTGAGTGGAAATCAATAGTGTTATTCCAGGGGATCTTATGGAAGTCGCACCACTTCCCAGTGTCTTTCTTCGCCTTCCCATTGTCCTTCTTTTCTTGTGTCTTGGAATGGTTGTCTTGAGGTTTCCCATATTTGTTGTGTCCTTTTTTCTGTGGGTTGGGGATGCCCTTGCCCTGCTTCTACTGTGAGGGGTTCCCAAACCCAAATTGTCGCGTCTTTTGTTTCATCTTATGCTCGATTTTAACGACATATTGATAGGTCACGCCCAATGATGAGATGTCTAAAAACTCCATTTGTGTATAGATGTATCTATGCAAATTGTCACGATACTTGAGCACCATATGTCACTCAGAATCTTTGATACCCAACTTGGTGTGCAAGGTATGGAAGACAATAGTGGACTTTGGCACTATTTGGTCTCTTTCCTGTTGCACTGTGGTCCATCTTGTATACAAGTCGTCATAAATTCCAACATGGTAGTATTGTTCCTAAATAGAATCCCTAAAGGAACCCCAAGTGGGTGAAACTGCAAATAATGTGGATTCCTTTATTTCCTCTTGCTCACAGAAAGTCTCCCACCAATATTTGACATGGGGGATGGCCTTGAGGAGCACAAATGTAATCTTTTCTCTATCGGAAAATTATTGGACAAAAAAATACCCTTCTAGAAGGTTTAACCATTTATCTATGACATCGAAATATATTTGACCTTCAAATATAGGAATATAAAAATTGAGCTATACCTTGAATGGGGTGGCACCTCTGCTTGAGGTGGATGCATCACTTGTCGGTAGTTGTCAAAAGATTTGTGCAAATTTTTCCATCATCTCGTTCCTCTATCGCTCAAGGGATTTCTCGAGCAACATTTTGAAAGGATCTCTTGTCCCGTAATATTTATTTTCACCCACCATGGACGGTTTCTTGGGTTTTTGAGAGAAATTTTCCTCAAGATAAACAAGCTTGAGACCCAAATCTCTATACCCTGACCGCATAGGGACATGCATTAAAAAACGACAAGGAGAAGACTTCTCTGATACCATTGATCTGGATTTATGAGAAGAACGAAATGAAAACACAAATATATAATATTAACATAGAGACATAGTAAAAAATAATAGATATACAATAAAACTTGGCTTCTATTAAATAAGAAATATGTTGAAAACTGTAAAATGCATACTGAAAACAAACTTGCTAGAATTGCGGCAGCTTATCTCTGAGAAGAGATGTGATGGATACGCTCATTCACAAGAAGATGAGTACAATGAGTCCTTGAAGGTCATTTTACAATAAATATGAATTCCAAAACCCAAGACATCCAAAAACCTAACCCTAGGAGATGAAACGTCAAAATCCATGTGGGCCCTGTTGGGGTAAGTTAATACATCAACTTCTAGAGGTCATAACTTTTGCATACAATCTCCGTTTAGGGTGCACGATAGCTCGTTGGAAAGATATTCATGATAAGATCCATTTATTGGGCTCAATGAGAGCCTTTGAGTTTCATTGAGCTTCCTGATTGTGCAAAAACGTCGTTTAGGCCCTCAAAATGGCCCTGGAAGTTTCAGAACCGAAAAACTGCTAAAAATAGTAAGTTGCCAAAAAACTATTTTGAGCTAGTTGGACAAGGTGGCTTGCCACTGAGATCCTCCTAGATCATCTAAACACTAGAAGGTATATTGGGAGAATTTTCTTAGTTGGATTTGCAGTTGCAGTCAAGAGTTTTGTTGCAACAACAAAACCCTAACCCTCTTGTTGAGGCACCTTAGGTGAAGTGCTTAACCTAATTCCTAGATATCCTAGTGCGCCCTACCTTAGCGCACCCCCTGGTACTCTTAGCAAGAAATGTGTCAAGTTTGAGTTTTTTGGTCAAATTCAAAGGTTGACCAAGTCAAAGCCAAAGCCAAAGTCAATGCAGCCATGACTTACTCTATGAAGTCAGAAAACAAGTTAGAAGGGTCTTCAAACTTTAGAGCATGGAAGACAAGGATTGACCTCATCCTTTCCAAAAATAAATTTTTAGATATTGTGAAAGGCAATATCATGGAACCACAGTTTGAAGCAGGAAAAGAGAAGGAACCTCAGACCATTGCAACATTGGAGAAGTTCAAGGATAATGACATTAATTTTATGAGTATCATAGTGGAATTTGTAAAGGATCACTTTCTACCCTACATTTCTCATCTTGACTCATCCAAGAAGATGTACGATGCCCTAACTAACCTTTTCTCAATTAGAAATATTGGACAAGTGATGAGTTTGAAGAATGAACTCTATGACACAAAGATGACAAAGGATGACACCATAGCTTCATAATTTGTGAAGATTTTTCAGTTGAAAGATCAATTACAAGCTATTGGAGAAGCCATCCCAGAAAAGGAAGTTGTGAACATAGCACTCAATGGTCTTTCTAGATCATGGGATCCATTTGTTGCAAGCATGAATACAAGGAAGGATTTCCCAATGTTAGAATAACTTTGGACATGTTGTGCACAAGAAGAGACAAGGTTAAAATCCATGGGAAAACCTCAGAAGGAAGAAGATGTTCAAGCCTTTGCAACAAAGTTCAAAATACATGGAGGTAAGAAAATATCTTATTCAAGAAAGGCGTTCAAGAGAGATATGTCAAAGGTACAATGATTTGAATGCCATGATTATTGCCACTACAAGAGGAATTGTCCTACACTAAAAAATAAGAGAAAAGAGAGACATCACACATCAACTGCCAATGATGAAGAACCCTCAAATAAGACAAAGCATGATGAAACATATTTCTTCTATTATTCATCTCTTACTAGAACCACTGAAGATGACGTGGTTGATCGATAGTGGAGATTCAAGGAATATGACAGGTGACCGTAAGAATTTCTCAAGCACGAAGGAAAAGGAGACACCTCATAAAGTGGAGCTTGGAGACAAGAATCTTATACAGTCAAGGGAATTGGACAACTTACTATCAAGATGGAATCAGGTAAATCTATCCATCTTAGTAATGTTTGATATGTTCTTGGTTTGAAAAAGAATCTAGTATATATTTCTTGTTTGGAAGAGAAAGGAGATAGAGTAGCTTGTGTATATGGAAAATTTATTGTATGGTCTAAAGATTCAAATATAGAAGATGGTAGAGTCATTGGAATTCGTGAAGGAAGATTGTATAAACTCCTGGGTCAGAATACTCAAGCTCTATTACATGATAAAATTAACCCTACCTAGTTATGGCATAGAAGGTATGTTCACCTTCATTATCAAGCCTTTCCATCCCTAAAACAGATGGTTGTAGGCATACTAGAATTACAATCAATACATGAAGGTGTGTGCAGAGGATGTGCACTTGAGAAGAATATTAAGAAACCATTCCCAAGCAGTGAAAATAGATCCAAAGGGATCTTAGACCTAATACATTCAGATGTATGTGGTCCTATGCCAGTGAAGTCTCTAGGAGGATCTCTTTACTATGTGACGTTCATAGATGACTTCTCAAGAAACACATGGTTGTATATGTTAAAGACTAAGGATGAAATTTTTAGAAAACTTCAATAATTCAAAGTTGAAGTAGAGAATCTAACAGATAAGAAGATCAAGATAATAAGAATCAATAATGGAGGAGAATACACATCCAAGGACCTTGTTTCCTTTTTTAAAGAATCTAGGATTAGGAGAAAGCTTATTGTTCCTCATAATCCTCAACAAAATGGTGTGGCTGAAAGGAAGAACAAAACTATTGAAGGATCAGTTAAGGAAATGATGAATGACCATAATTTATCCATGTTCCTATGGGGAAAAGAAGTTATGAAAGTGGTTTATATTCAGAATAGAAGTCCACATAGAATATTGAAGAACATGACTCCAGAAGAAGCCAAGTGTTGAACACTTGAGAATATTTGGATGTATTTTCTATATTCATGTTTGCAAGGATAAGAGAAATAAGTTGGAACCTTTAGGAAAGAAATGTATATTCGTTGGATATAGTGAATAATCAAAAGCATATAGAATTTATGTTCCAGATCAATAGAAGGTTGAAATCAGCAGAGACATAACTTTTGATGAAATGATTGCATTCAAGAAGACTATAGAAGACTTCATAGACTCCAACAAAGAAGAGCAACATGAAGATAACAAAGAAGAAAGTATATGCTCTCCAGATCACTCCAGTGAAGAACAAGAACCACCACATGAACATGTGGAACCAGTTATTGCACCTAAGACTAGAAAGAGATCAGCATGGCTTGGATCCACCTTGCAAGAAGCAAAAAATAATAAATCTCCCAGTGGAACCTCTAGACAAAGTAAGAAACCTAAAAGGTTTTCTATTTATGCAACACTTATGGCAAGTATTGTCAATGCAGAACCTTCCACCTTTGAGGAATCAGTCAAACAGAAAGAATGGAAGGAGGCAATGATAGAGGAATACCAATATATTATGAAAAATAATGTATGGGAAGTTGTGCCTAAACCTAAAGAGAAGTCTGTAGTCACTTCAAAGTGGGTTTATAAGATAAAGCATGTTATGGATGGAAGTATTGACAAATACAAGGCAAGATTTTTGGCTAGAGGTTTCTCTTAGCATAAGGGAGAAGATTATGATGAAATGTTTTCTCTGGTTTCCAAATATACATCTATGAGAGCCATCATATCTCTAGTAGCATCAATGTGTTGGAGTTTACATCAGATGGATGTGAAGATCATCTTTCTCAATGGAGTGATTGAGGAAGAAGTATACATAGAGAAACCTCAAGGTTTTGAGTTACACCCAAAAGAAACCCATGTATGCAGATTGAAGAAGGCCTTATATGGACTCAAGCAAGATCCAAGAGCTTGGTATGCACGTATTGATAGCTACTTGACAAGACTTGGATTTTCCAAGAGTCATGTTGATCCAAATCTCTATTACAAAGTTGTGAATAATGCACCTATGATTTTATTGTTATATGTTGATGATTTGTTCCTAATAGGTGAAAAGCCTCTCATTATTCAGTGTAAGAAGGAGCTAGCCACTTAATTTGATATGAAGGATATTTGTCTCATGCACTAATAGTTGGAATTAGAAGTATGGCAGAAGCATGGTGAAGTATTCCTAGGACAAGGGAAGTATGTTTTTGCAATATCGCCAAGGATGAGCCCAAGTTGTATTTATATGTTGTAAACATGTTTTGTAGGCTGGTGAGTCGAGTTATAATAAGCTAGGAGGCTTATTTGGTGATTAGTCCAGAGAGCCTAGGTGTTAAAGGCCAGGAGCCTGATTTTGTATATGTAATTATGCAGATCATTAATAAAATATAAACATCGCTGCGTGCAGACCGACCACAAAGAAAGAGTGATGGGGGACTAAGATTCCACAAGGTTGGGTAAGGGAGGAGGCTAAGTGTGTGGGCCTAGGTGATAAGATAAGGGGCTTACCTCTAAAGGGGAAAATAATTTATTATTATTTCCTGAAGGCTAAGGTGGACATGTTGAGTGTTGTCCTAAGTTCCTATAAAGGGAATGTGTGCTAAGTGGAACTCATGTGGATCTAGGAAGACAAGTGTCGACCTAGGCGCATGCAGTTAAACTATGAAGTGTCAGTTGTGTTGGGGGTCGTGAATCATTCTTCCAACCTCCATGTGGGTTCGTCCTCCATTCAGTCATTCACTATCTGAACTGTGTGGATGATGCATCTAATCTCAGTATGCCTCACACAGCTTTGAAACCTGAAGCCTATGATGTTTTCTTGAGAAGTCGATACACCCTCAGTCTGAACCCATTTTTCCTCTGCACTTGACCCCTGTGTTTTTCCCTCTGGTCATGCATCCTAAAACTAGTGATTACCTATGCACTGAGCCACGTTTTCTGTGAAGCTTGGGTATTCTGTATTTTTCTGAGTCGTGTGGTGTCATAACGGTGGGTTGTTGTGGCCACGCAGTTCCTGGACTGAGTGTGGCTTGTTTTCCTTTGTCATTCCTATGTGAATGAGTGTTGAACCATTACGTTTTTCCTCCTTGTGCTAGAACAGAGCTGAAGAAGCAGGTTGTCAGGCATGTGTGCAACACTCTCTCCAGGTGAGAGAGGTGGTGTGGTTGAAGAGGCAGGTTGTCAGGCCTGTGAGCGACACTCTCCAGGTGAGAGAGTACGTGGAGGAAGTGAGAAATCTTGGAAGGGGTCTTGTATCTGCCACAGAGCTCGGAGAATTCTGGTCTGGTTTGTTGTTGAAGCTCAAGGCAAGGGAGGTTTAGCAACCGAAGGACTGTCTTGGTGATAGTGAAGGTGTATACTCTTGGGGTGGGACAGGCATGTGGGGAATGAGAGTCTATGAGTAGTGGGCACAAGTGGCACCTGGGAGAGAATCCTTCCTCATAAACTATGTGTCTTCCTGTTGACCTGGCCTAGCGTAGGATTCCCTTGCCTGGTGGATCTTATTCCCAGCTCGGGGGTGACCTACTGCTAAGAGTGATGAGAAGCATGGTCTATGGTTTGGAGGTTTATGGAAGGTCTGCACATAGTTGGTGGTCTTCTAATAAAAGATAAGTACCACTTTTATGTTCATTTACATGATGTGTAATGGTACATATGTTGTGATTGATGAGTATCACATGTATATGTTGTATATGCTGCATGTGTAGGCTTACTGTTATTTATGCATTATTATGTTATATATACGTAGAATAGTCATTCTATGTTTATATGGATGTGTATGTTTTTCCACAAGTATCTCTGTGTGGAATAGCCCATAGTTAAGGTTGGAGCTATCATAGATCATAATAGAGAAGTAGAGTTGCAGGAGTAGTGGCGTTGCCCAACCGTGGGGTTGATGGCCGGGGACGTTACAAATATGGTATCATAGCTTTAAAGGATAAGTTAAGGTTGTGTAGGTGGCATTGCCCGGCCTATTGGTGGTTGGGTATGTTACAATATGGTATCAGATCCATAGTTACAACACTGAGCCTGGATGGGCCATGTTAGTGGAAGTTGAAGGAAAAGTTTCAGAAAGAATTGTTGTCGAAGTACACAAAATTTGAGTTCTGGCCCATGGTTTCAATGATGAGCTTGGATGGGCTGGATAAGTGGTCATTGGACCCGAGGTTTAAGGTGGAAATTGTGTCTGGAGAAACCAATTTTGAACCTTAGAACGTTCCCGAGTGCCAAGAGGTTACCTTGGTTGTGTTAAGAAGCTCAGGAGGAGTAGCAGTGTCGTAAAACCACGACAGGAATGGTGTTGGGCCGCAGAGTAATGTGGACCTTAGGATTTGTTCGAGAGAAGGAGAATCCTTCACGACCATCAGATCTGGTAATGTTGCGAGGCAGTTAGCCATGAATTCCTTTGGAAATTCGTAGAGTAACAGAGTCTGTTATGCATCATGGGATCTGTTCGGAAGGAAGGGAAATCCCTTATGACCGTCATATCTGGGAAAGGTGTGGAGGAGTTAGCCTAGAATTCCTTTGGACTTCGCGACTTCAATGAAGTCTGATGTCAGAAACAAGATAAGGGTCAAAGCCTGAAGCTCTGAAGTGGGTCTACATCGTAGATTTGGAGAGGAGAGCTCGACTGTTGGATCAAGCCAATGCTAAAAGGTCAAACGCAGTAGTAAAGGGTGAAATCTCCCGAAGAGCCAAAGTAGTGAGTCATGATGACATCACTTGGATGGATGTGGACACATGGTATCTATGCCACGTGTAAGTGGGTTTCAAGCCCGTGGCAGGTTGAAATGCCATATGGAACATGACGTGTGACACCCATCTGATTGGGCCACGAGTTAGTTGCTAGTATTTCACCACGTGGCACTCCGTATGAGCATGGTTAGTGGGACCTGAGGTTACATAACAAAGTTAAAGGTCGAAGGAACCACAGTGGCGTTGATCACGATACACCAAGATCAATGACCAGGAGGCATTGCGGGGACCCAAGTTGCATGGGAGTTAATTCTCTAAGGCGGTCCCACAATCCAAACCAAGGCTTCACCGAGGGGTTATGTGTCAGCGTCAGAAGAATTGCGGGATGAAAGGCGGGTTACTCCAAACCACCATTGCATTTCCTCGCAATTGGAAAACGTTAAGTGATGTGACATAATGATGTCAACAAAGGTGACATGAGAATGTTCAGAGATTAGCAGTTCGAATGTGTGGATGAGAGATCCTTCGAATATCCGAAGTACCGAAGACCCAAAGTTCTAGAACTCAGATGCCTAAGGTTCCATAGTAAGTGTCAGTCATCGGATGCTGAGTAGACGTGGATGGTTGATCCGCCCTACTTAGCGAGTTCGGTAATCTGGAACTCCAAGAGATTGTTTTGTTGTTCTTTGAAAACTTCTAAAGCTGAAGTCTCGGGTAAGCACCTATTGATATAGTGCTTGATCACAGCCCATGGTCGCGTGTTTTAGGGGCTGAGAGAACAGGGGCTAGTGCCCAAAAACTGTGCTAAAGAACAGAAAAGGGTTAGGAAGGAAGCAGTTGGGTTTTGTCTGGCTCGAATCCACATCAAAAGAATATTGAATACCTGGAACTTTGTGATAGGGTCCAACAAATATCTAAGAGCCATTAGCTCAGAGAAAACATATCATTGCACAAGAAGTGCATTAGAAAAGAAGCACAAGTTTGAAAGGATCATAGCTTTCTGCTCAAAGCTTAGAATTGAGTAAGGAAGCTATGATTAGGAAGGTCTCGGAAAGAGGAATCCAGATGTAATGGTTACATTAAAACATAAAAAGTGCTAGAGATGTCTTCAGATAGAAGAAAATTGATCCAATTGTACAGTGTTGATATTGTTTCATAGTTTACTGTTATTATGTGTTTTGTGAAGGTATGATGTTCTTGGTGACTGAATGAGTTTGCGAAGAAATTGAATAAGTTTCAAGTGTTCTCTTCTGTAAGATATGCAAGGTGTGCATATCAAGTGCAAGGAGTGCATATAGAGGAAACTTGTTTTCGAAGGGCTCAAGAAGACGAGCGGAGAGTGTGCCAGGAGGGCACTAGAAAGTATTTTGGAAGACGCAGAAGGGTTGAGTCCCTTTGAGATTGAGTAATTCATTTAGAACTCGATAGCTCAAGAGAGGTAGAGAACCTTCGATCTCAAGCAAGATTGAACCATTGATTCCTTTCATCGGGAAATCAGAAATCGAGAGTTGGGAGAATGGAGGAAGTTGCTCTCGAAAATCCCGAAACAAGAACATTTAATTCGCGAGGAGAGATCTAGACCATTGAATCACGGCGAGTGTGAGTCATTGTTCTAACGCACTTGAATTTCATGAAGTCGGAAGTTGGAAAGGGGAAGATAATTTTTTTCTTATTTCGTGAACCACGAAGTCTCGATTCACGAGAAAGGATCCACACCATTGGATTAAGAGGATTTGTGATTCGTTGGATCTGACTTGTGTGGATTTCGGAAAACTAGAGATCGGAAGAAAAGAGGGGAACTTTTTTTCGAAACCCCGAAACGTGAATTGTCGATTCACGAGGAATTGATCTGGACTGTCGAACCTGGAAAGCTGTGGACCATTGATCTGAGGTGAATGGAGTTCAGGAGTTCAGACCTCGGGAGAAAGGAGGAGAGCTAATCCTCGAATTTCATGAAGGGTAAATTCCTGTAGCGCTCGGAAGCTGGGCCCCAGGTCATAGCTAGAGGTCACGCTGGTGGAAGTTAAGAGAAGAGTTAGCATGCGCTAGACTCTTATTTTGGATTTCGGGGATAGAGAGAGTCGAGGGTGACTCATATCGAAACACCCGGTACGCGAAATCCTGAAACACCTTTTGGATAGGCACGTGGTCATAGTCGGTGGTCATGTAGAGGAAGATTGCACCCGCCGCTAGTTCTCACGGTTGAGGTTTCGTGCAAGGCCTATGGATTTGTTTCTTGGAGGTTCTAGTAGGGACCCAAAGAGTTGCCCCTGCTCCGAGAGTTGAAGATCCATTGACTGGGAGGTCAACAAACCCCGCTGAGGTGGGGGAACTGCATCGAAAGTACTCAGGGCATGAATAATCATGCACAGTGATCACAGTGGGAGAACAAGAAGATTCAAGAATCCGAAAAGAATTGAATACTTTTGGGATCAACAAGAAAACGTTTTATGGGGAGAAAGAAGTTGCTGCAATTTTTGTGGCAGCAAGTATGTTATGGCTGGTTGGGTCAGCCAGAGGAAAGAATGCTTGCATGTTTGCAAGTATTGTTGGTGATATTGTTGCATAAGGAAGGAAGCAACAAACAGTTGAAGTGATGGTTATAAGTTTGATAAAAGAATCATGAAATATTCTACTGCAATCAGATATTGAGGTAGTATTAAATTTATTAATGGAAATCATGCAGGTATGAGTTTTTATTACTCTTTTTGCATAATTGTTGAAAGGAAATTTAGGCAAGAATTTCCTCAGCCGGAGTTATTATATAAAATCACATGATTATATTATTGAATGCATACCACTGGATGTGGTAAAGGCTAGAGGCATGTATTAATTCAAATCTTTTTAGCTTCTGAATGCACACACTGACATAGTAGAATGTCATGTTAATTTGGTTATGGGGTAGTAGCCAAAGAAAATTAAAAGATAAGAACTTGTTATAAGAATGAATGCCAGTAAGCTAGTCATGTATGAGACCAGGGCATGGTTGGATATGACAAGGTACGGATATGGAAAGGTTATGAGCCACACAGATACTAAAATCTTCCTACTTTTAAATAAAACTTGGGTTTCAACATTTTTTCTAGCACTAATTAACACCACAAAATTATATTATTGGTGTAGTATTCGGGTCAAAAATGAAGGCATCTAATTAATTGGGAAGAAAATAGGAAGTGTGTGGAGAATGTGTCAACACATTGGCCAGAATTCCAAATCATGGATGGTGAGATACATGACTGAGATAAAGAGCATTATGTAATTCAATGCAAGGTGCATTGAATAAGTATGCATTGAGAATTGCACTCATGCATAGTAAGTGATAGAATTGTATACTAAATGCAATGGTTGAATATGTTTTGTAAGTACATGCATATATATTATTGCATGGAAATAATTATACTAATGGTTGAAATGTTGCTAACTCATGAAGTTGAGAACATTTCAGGATCTGTTAAACATTGCAACAAGAAAGTTGCAATCCAGGTAATCACGGGAATAGGGACTACAACAAATTTTATGTTCAGAAAATTGAAATAATAAACTTGTTGTTATTAATTATGAAGATGCATATGCATAGAATGATGATTCATTCTATTTGGTCAAGTTGTTTGGTAATTGATATTGAATTGCTAGGTGCATGCAATTCTAAGATTATTGCATAAGGTGTTGTACATGTTGAATTATGATGTACATAAAATACTAACAATTTGTTGGCTGTATGCAAGAGGAAGCATTACAGGAAAAATGGTATGCAGTTTGGTGCATGTGGAAAACCACAAGGATGGTTGCATTCATAATATGACAACAACCAAGATGAATTATGAAATGGATTTTCCTGTTTTGGGGAAAAAGTTGAATTCCTTTTTGAACTAAGTTGGAGTTCTTAAATGAATTCTTTTATGTTTTCTCATGATAACTGCATGTGGGTGATGCAGATGAGATGATGTTGATTAAAGTTAGAATGTTGATTACAAAGAGTAGCTCGAGAATATGTTGATTGGAAATATCTAAGGGCAGTTGGAACTCCGGGAGCCGCGGTGCTTTGAGACTTCCTGAGCCGGTCTATTGCCGAAGCCCAAGGAAAGGGAGGTGTAGCAGTCGATGGACTGTGTGGCAGTGAAGGTGTACACTCCTGGGGTGGGACAGACATGTGGGGAATGAGAGATGACGTATTGCTAAAGCCCAGGGAAAGGGAGGTGTAACCGCCAATGGACTGTGTGACAGTGAAGGTGTACACTCCTGGGGTGGGACAGGCATGTGGGGAATGAGAGACCGTTGGTTGGAGTGTTGTTGAGGTTTTAATGGTTGGAGTGTTGTTGAGGTTTGGTACCTTGGCCTATACCATGTGGATATGGATTGTGGACCATGGCTATCTTGGGAAGCCATTGCCCCGATGGAGTCATAGCCCTGCTCAGGGGTGGAAGGTCTTCTCAAATCAAAAGATAAGTACAATTCTCTAATTATTTTATGTTTTGTATGTTGTATACAGGTTATAATGTTATTAGAACTGTTTGTATATACATATATATACATTTCATATATGCTTGCATTACCTGCATCCATGACTGTACATAATGTGTTTCATATTTCATTGCTTAAAGAATATATACCTGATGCTAATCATGTAATCAATTGGAATGTGATTGATCCAGGTGGATATCAGTGGCCACCCACCTTTTCCAATTGGCTCAAAACAATTTTCTGTAAATTTTGGCAATTTACTATTTTTAGCAGTTTTTAACTTCCGGGGCTATTTCAAGGGCCCAAATGAAGATTTTTTGAGATAGAGGTTCTCATTGATAGTAAAAGGAATTATTAAGCCCCCAAAATGAATCTCCTCGATGATACCTTTCCAACAAGCTATCATACGCCTAAAACAGAGATCGTATGCAAAAGTTACGACCCCGAGAAGTTGATGCACCAACTTACCCAACAGGGCCCACATGACTTTTGGCGCTTCATCTCCTAGGGTTAGGTTTTTGGATGTCTAGGGGTTTTGGCATTCCGGTTTATTGTAAAAATGCCTTCATAGCCTCATTGTAATCATCTTCTTGTGAATGTGAGTAGCCGTCTCATCTCTTCTCAGAGATAATCCGCCACCATTCCAGTAAGCTTGTTTCCGCTGCATTTTACAGTTTCAGCTTATTTTGTTATTGAATAGAAAACCAGTTTTACTGTATCTCTGTTATTTTGTGTTAAGAACCTATTAATAATATGTATTCATTTTTTTTTCTCATAAAATCTGGATCAGTGGTATCAGAGCAGGCTATTCTTGATCATTTTTCAGTGCATGTCCCCGACAAGGTCCGAGTATAGCAAGTTGGGTTTCAAGATTGTCTCTCTTGAGGAAAATCGCTCTCTCACACCCAAGAAACCCTCAAAGGCAGAAGAAAATAAAAATGATGGAGCAGACGATCCTATAAGTTTGTTGTTTGAGCAAGCTCTCACGCGACAGAGGGACGAAATGATGGAGAATTTTTCCCACATCCTTCAACGCCTCCCGATAGCATCAAACGCATCTTCATCAAGAAGCCACTTTGGAGGCACCTTGCCTTTTAAGGTACAGGTCAATTTTGATATTAATATATTTGAAGGTCAGATAGATGCGGATGCCCTAGATAAATGGTTAAGTCTGTTAGAAGGTTATTTCTCTGTTAACAATTTTTCCGACAGAGAAAAGATCATCTTTGCTCTCCTTAAGGCTCTCCCCCATGTCAAACATTGGTGGGAAACTTATTGGGAGCAGAGTTCCACAGAGGAGTCTGGAATATATGGGGCCGAGCCCACTTGGGATTTTTTTTTGGATGTGGTAAAGGAAC
>SNQJ01S0024571.1:78932-114518 GCA_010110895.2 Picea sitchensis | reverse complement strand
ATCATTCATCTTCATGTCTCAGAGCTCATTCTTTAGACTCATTACTTGTCCAATGTTTCTGACTGAAAAGAGGTTTGTTAAGGAATCGTACATCTTCTTTGATGAATCAAGATGGGAGATGTAGGGTATCAAGTGGTATTTTATGGATTCCCCTATGATACTCATAGCATTAATTCCATCATCTTTGAACTTCTCCATAGCTGCAACATTCTGCGGTTCCTTCTCTTTCCCTTCTTCAAACTCTGGTTTCACGATCTTTCCTTTCACAATATCCATCACTTTATTCTTGGCAAGGATGAGGTCAATCCTTGCCTTCCACGCTCTGAAGTTAGAGGCTCCATCTAAATTGATCTCTGACTTCATAGAATAAGTCATGGTTGCTTTGACTTGGTCAAACCCTAGATTTGACCACAAACTCAAACTTCATGTCTTGGCTTGCTGAGAGTATCAGGAGATGCTCTAAGCTAGAGCGCACAGATCAATCCGGAGATTAGGTCAATACATTCACTTAAGGTGCCTCAACAAGAGGATTAGCGTTTCCGCAACTGCTCCTGCTAGTAACCCTAGCGACAATGTCTTGGAAGTTGCTTCTGCTAGTAACCCTAGTGACAGTTCCTCAGGGAGATCAATATCCTAGTTGTTATGTTTCCTTCCAACGTTTAGACTGAATGAAGGAGGTCTGGGCCCATAACCTATTAGAATATGAAAGATGTTTTCTCATTTTACCATTGACAATACCCTTGTCACCCAACCATAGGCCGAAGCCACCCTTCGAGCACCTTAACCTTGATAGAGAATCATTCCGGAAGAAAACCCCTAGGCTAGATATCCAAACAAAGGGTAGCACACCTTTCCCCAAGGATAACACACCAAAAATAGATGATCATATAGTCCAAACCCTAGCCAAGAGATAGTCCAATCCAAATGTGATCTACTAGCTGCAGTAGCTACAATGGAAGCTCTCCTCAAACCTACACACAAGACTGGGCACTGCAGTGCGCACAAGACTGGGCACTGCAGTGCGCACAAGACTGGGCACTGCAATTCTGAGACTGCATGCCAGAATGAGAACTGGCCTCCTGTATTTATACTAATTCAGGCTAACTGCCTGGGCCGACTTCTCATTCTGGGTATCTGTTTGTTCAGTATATATTATTATTTCTAGCCGACTTCTTCTCTTGGAGGCTAATAACCTAATATAAATTATCTTCTTGAGCTGACAAGTCTTATAGGGTTATTAGCCAACTCATTAGGGTTTCTTCTTTCTTCCCAGAGTATTCTATCCTTGTCGGGTTTACACGTGGAGGTAAATACCTCCCGCAGCGACCATAATATCAATACTCCCTTGGTTGAAAGGGAGGAGATGACTTCCTCGGTTGGGAGGGAGCACTAATATGTGGCATCATGGACTGTTAGTGAGTTGCAGATTTGTATCATGCTAGTATATCTTTGATATGGTCATACATCTTAGAGATGATGCTTGCATTACGATAGATATGATAATGCTAGTACAACTTAGATATGATACAGATGGTTGGAGTTGTTGATACAGTCACCTGAGGAGCATTGTGCTAGTACAACTTAGAGGTGAACATACAACTTAGATATGATGTATCGACATCATGCTAGTTATGTTCATGCTAGTACATCTTAGAGATGATTTTGGTGAGCCACATCATGCTATATATGGCCATGTGAGTACAACTTAGATATGACATATAGCTTAGATATGATGTATTGACATCATGCTATATATGCCATGCTAGTACAACCTAGAGATGACCATACAAATTAGAGATGATGCAGGGGGCTCATGTAATTCTAGATATGATCATGCGAGTATAGATTAGATGTGGCATACAACTTAGATATGATGCATTGACATCATGCTAGATATTCCATGCTAGTATGGCTTAGAGATGATCATACAACTTCGAGATGGCACAGTGAGGCACTGATCTACATCATGTGAGTACACCTTTGATCCAGATTTTATGAGCAGAACGAAATGAATATAGATTATTAAAATATGCTTTAACACATAATAACATAGATACAATAAAATTGTTTTTATATTCAATAAGGAAATAAGATGAAACTCTAAAATGCAGTGGATAACAAGCTTGTTGGAATGGTGGTGGCTTATCTCTGAGAAGAGATGTGACGACTATGCTCATTCACAAGAAGATGATTACAATAAGTCTCTGGAGGCCTTTTTACAATAAACACGAATGTAAAAAACCCTAGACATCCAAAACCCTAACCCTAGGAGATGAAGCGCCAAAAGTCGTGTGGGCCCCGTTTGGGTAAGTTAGTACATCAACTTCCCGGGGTCGTAATTTTTGCATATGATCTCTATTTTAGGTGCACGATAGCCCATTGGAAAGGTATATTCGAGGACTACATATTTTTATTCTATATTTAAAAGGTCTTATTTGATGGTGGCGAGACCTAAAGACATTTGTTTAGGGCCTCAAAATCGCCCCGCAAGTCAGGGACCCAAAAACTAGGAAAAAAACTGGCAAACTAAAAAAATGCCAAAATAAACCAGTTGGAATAGGTGGGAGGCCACCAAAATCCATATGGATCAACACTCCCCCCTTAGGAAGAAATGGTATCCATTTTGTTGAGTTCCCCCATCAAATGAGGAAATTTCTGCTGAATTTGGCCCCGGGTGAGTCACTTTCCTTGGTGCAGGAGCTGCCCTTCTTTGACAACTTGATAAAGCTCGATCCTTTGTTGTCGGGTGCCTTTGATATGTATGTCCACAATATGATCACTCAATTCATGTTGCATGCAGTCAGGGTTGAGATTTGTTTGTGTCAACTTCTATGCTATCTCTCAAGTGTCCAATAATGGTGGGAAATATGGTCGAAGGAGAGCCACGTTGAAGACTGGGTGCAGTCCAAGGAAAGGGGGAATGTTGAGCGCAAAATCATTGTCACCCATAGCCTTGGTGATGTTGTATGGCCCATACTAGATTGGGCGAAACTTCCGATAAGGCCCTGTAAGGCGTTCTTTCTGAAAGTGCAACCAAACTTTGTCACCCACCTAAAACTTATGTGGCACCCGACGTTGATCATGGCGTTGCTTGTACTTGGAATTTGGCTTCTGTAAAATATCTTGAATCTGTTGGCGGATGTGTTGGATCCGCTCAATGAACCAGGTGGCTTTGTCAGCTTCTGGTGGAGCAAGGGACGAGTCGATTGAGGTGGTCGCCAGGGGTAGTGCAACATCTATGGGGTCCAATGGTTGGAATCCCAACCCCACCTGAAAGGGGATGTGGCCAATTGAGATATGCAGGGCTTGATCGTAGCTATGTTGGTCATAGGGAAGACTCTCATCCCATGTGCGGGGGTTCTTGGAATTGTACATGCGCAGGATTTGTACAATCATTCGATTGACGACCTCAGTTTGGCCATCTGTCTGGGGGTGGAAGGAAATGGATTTGGTGAGCTTGGTATCCAGCAGTGACCAAAGGCTCGACCAAAATGTGTTGAGGAACCGATTGTACTGATCTAAGGCAATGGTTTGTGGGATCCCAAAGTGTACCCAGATGCGTTCAAAGAAGAGATTGGCAGTGGCCTCTGCAATGATGTTCTTCTTGCAGGTGGCCATAATCGCCATCTTGGAAAAGCGATCAACAACCACAAAAACACAATCATTGCCCCTCTTGGTGAACGGGAGGCTCGACATGTAGTCCATTGAGATGGATTCCCATAGCTTGTTAGGAGTAGGAAGAGGGGTGTACAGGCCATGTTTCTTAGTGGTCGGTTTGGCAATAGTGCAAGCGGTGTAGGACCTGATATACTTGTCGACATCATGTCAAATTTTCAGCCAATAGAAATTTTTTTGTGGCACTGCCACTGTCGTTTCGAAGCCAAAGTGTCTTTCCACCCGACTGTAGTGAGCTTCCCAAATCATCTTCACATGCTCGCTTGATGGAACACATAGATGGCCCAGATGACATAACAACCCGTCCTGAAGATGGAAATTAGCGACAATTGAGTTTTCTCCCAACATTTGGTAGGTGGTGGAGAAGTCAGGGTCTGTCTCATAGAGGTGGGGCCATCCAGAGGTCTCGTGGTCGCAAGAGTCTAGCACCATGGTGAGTGTTGTGATTGGAGGTTGGCTGAGGCAATCAACAACTCGGTTGTTACTTCTTGTTTTATACTTTATGTTGAGGTGGAATTGTTGTAATTATGTGGCCCACTTATGATGGCGGTAATTATACAATTTGCCTTGGGTTTGCATGAACTATAGTGGCTTGTGATCAATGTGGATGACTGTCTCCTTCCCCAAAATGTAATGTCTCCATTGGTAGCAGGATTGCACAATGGAGTACATTTCTTTGTCATAATTAGGTTACTTATGGACAACATCTGATAGTGTCTCACTATGATACGCCACGGGGTGGTCGTGTTGAGTGAGAACGACACCCACAACATAGTCTGAAGCATCTGTCTCGATCTCAAAGGGATGTTGCAGGTCTGGTAATGAAAGTACTAGGGATGAGCACAAATGATGCTTCAAGTAATCGAAGGCTTGTTGTTGGGACAGGCCCCACACAAATTTTTCCTTATCGCCACTCCTAGTTACTTGGCTGAGGGCCCATGCGATATGAGAGAATCCCAACACGAACCTGCAATAGAAATTGGCGAGGCCCAAGAAGCTCCGAAGCTCAGTGAGTGTGATTGGGGCTGGCCAGTCACAGATTACCAGAATCTTTTTGAGATCCACATGCACAACATGTTGGTCAATGATGTAGCCTAAGTAATGTACCCTGTCCATGCCGAAGGAGCATTTTTCCAAGTTTGCATATAGTTTGTGTTGTCGCAAGGTGTGCAGAACGTGTTCAATATGTTGCAAGTGTTCTTCCCAAGTCTTGATGTAGATGAGGATGTCATCCAGATACACCACTACAAAATTACTAGTGAAAGGTCATAGGATGTCGTCCATCATCCTCGTAAAAGTTGTTAGAGCATTTGTCAAACCAAAGGGCATGACCAACCATTCAAAAAGACCTTATTTTGACTTGAAGGTGGTCTTCCATACATGTGTCTGTTCTATTGGGACCTAGTGGTTGCGAGACTTCAAATCAATCTTACTGAAGTATTTGGCCCCCATGAACTGATCAAGTAAGTCGTCGATTTGAGGAATCGGGTACTGGTTCTAGACTATGATTTTATTCAGGGCCTGTTAATCAATGCAGAGTCGCCATGTCCCGTATTTCTTTTGCACCAGTACGATTGGACTCCCACAAGGCGATGAGCTGGGATGGATGTGCCCCTTGTGGAGCATTTCTTGGATCTGCCTCTTGATATCCTTGTTCTCTAATAGAGAGTGATGGTATATCGACCCATTGGGTAGCGATGCGCCTGGGGTCAGATCGATGGGATGCTTGACCTAGAAGTGTAGATTCACCCCAGTAGGAGAGGAGAAGATATATGAGTATTCTTCCACGATCTTATCCACTTTCTTCTGTTGTGTGGATAGATCGGTCGTGGAGGCCCTGGATGTGGCTGTGATTTTTCGCTTAATCTGAGAGAGAATCATGAAAAAGAGAAATTTCCTAGTCTGAGAGAAGAACTTCCCTCATTGCTTGGCAAAGATCAAGGAAATAACACTAGGAGGGACTGCCTCGGGTATCCTGTACAATTTCATGTTCAAAGTAATAATAACACTACAAGGCCTAGACTCATATACAACACGATGTTTCCATAAATAAGGTTGGCCCAAAATAAAATTACAAACTTCGAGAGGAGAAACATCACACAATACCTCGTCTTTGAAGGGCTTGATGTCGTACGACAATCGACACTGTTGGCTGACGCGGAGATCGCTTCCTTGGCAGAGCCATCCAATGGTGTAGAGTTGCAGGTGCAACGTTGTCGGCAGGGTCAATCGCTTGACAACCTCTACTGCGATGAGGTTCTTTTAGATACCTCTATCAACGATGAAGTGTAGCAGGCTGCCTTTTACCCACATTTGCAAATGGAAAAGGCACCCGCCTTCTTCTAGCTCGTTTGGTTCACTAGGATCCAGCTTGGTGGTAGCAACGGTGGCACTCGGTTTTGCGTCAATGATCCTTCTTCCCCTTTCTGGTTCTGACTCAGAGTCAAAATCCGCATCTGATTCAGAGGATTTCACTTCGGCTACCAGTGGCTACTTTGAGCAAAAATCAACAGTATTATGCCAAGGGCTCTTATGGAAGTCACACCACTTCTCGATATCCTTCTTTGTCTTTCTGATGTCCTTCTTTGCTTGTGGCTTGGACTATTTTTCATGATACTGTCCATCTTTTCTTTGTCCTTTGTTCTGTAGGTTGGGGTCGCCCTTTCCTGATTTTTGTTGCGAGGGGTTCCCAGGCCCAAATTGTTGCGTCTTTTGTTTGAGCTTCTACTCGATTTTGACAACATATCGCTAGGCCACACCCAAGGACGAGATGTCCAGAAATTAAATTTCGGTTTGGATGTAGCTATTCAAAGCACCGCGATACTTGAGTACAGATGTAGCTCTGAGTCTTTGATACCCTGCTTGGTGTGTAGGGTATGGAAGATAGTTTTGAAATCTAGTACTGCTTGGTCTGTTTCTTGCCGTAGTGTGGTCCATTTGGTATACAAGTCATCATAACTTCCGACAGGGTAGTATTGTTCCTTAATAGCATCCCTGAAGGATTCCTAGGTGGCCGCAACTGTAAATAATGAGGGTTCCTCTATTTCCTTTTGATCACAGAAAGTTTCCCACCAATCTTTGACATGGGGAATGACTTTGAGGAGCGCAAAAATAATTTTTTCTCTATTTGAAAAGTTATGGACAGAAAAATACCCTTCTAGTAGATTCAACCACTTGTCTACAACATTTTCATCTATTTAACCTTCAAATATAGGAATATCGAAGTTGATTTGTACCTTGAAGGGGGCGGTGCCTCATCTCAAGGAAGATGTGTCACCTATTGGTAGCCGCTGAAGGATTTGCGCAAAACTATCCATCATCTCGTTCCTCTGTTGCATGATGGCTTCCTCAAGCAAAATTTTGAAAGGATATCTTGTCTCGTCATATTTATTTTCTCCTGCCTTGAGAGGTCATTTGGGCGTGCGAGAGATTTTTTCCTCAAGATAAACAAGCTCGAGACCCAATTCTTTATACCTTGACCTTGTTGGGGACATGCATTAAGATGACAAGGAGCAGACCGCTCTGATACCACTGATCCAAATTTTATGAGCAGAACGAAATGAATACAAATTATTAAAAGATTTTTAACACGGAATAATAGAGATACAGTAAAACTGGTTTTCTATTCAATAAGGAAATAAGCTGAAACTGTAAAATGCAGCAGAGAACAAGCTTGCTCGAATGGTGGTGGCTTATCTCTGAGAAGAGATGTGACAGCTGTGCTCATTTGCATGAATATGATTATAATGAGGCTCTGAAGGCCCTTTTACAATAAATAGGAATGTCAAAAACCATAGACATCCAAAAACCTAACCCTAGGAGATGAAGCGACAAAAGTCATGTGGGCCCCGTTTGGGTATGTTAGTACATCAAATTTCTGGGGTCATAACTTTTGCATACGATCTCTGTTTTAGGCGCATGATAGCCCGTTGGAAAGGTCTATCCGAGGACTACACATATTTTTTATCTATATCAAAGGTCATTTTTTATTGTGGTGAGCCCTAAAAACGTTGTTTAGGGCCTCAAAACGGCCCCACAAGTTAGGGACCCGAAAACTAGGAAAAAAACTGCCAAACTGCCAAAATGAACCAGTTGACTACACTGTGGCTTTTCTAATCAAAACCGAGAGTTGTAGTTGCTGTAGTGGTGACTTGGTCTTTGGTTTATGGTTTGTACTTTCTTCTTGGTACGCTAGATTTGGAGAGAGGTACGCGCTCTTGGTTGGTTATATGTTCTAGTGTTTTCTTCCGAAATTATTCTAGCTATCAAGGTTAAGGTGCTCGAGGGTGGCCTTGTGCCTATGGTTGGGTGAAAATATAAATATATTGTCTATGGTGAAACAAGCATACCTATTATTTTAATAGGCATAATGTTGTCTTGGACCTTCTTGATAAATATCTTGAAGACTCCTTGTTTTTGTGGAAGAATCATCTTTTGTACTTGGAACAACAATTTCTTCTTCACAAGATTCAAAACTTTTTTCATTAGCCATTTCATCAATATTTTCTTCACTAGTTTGGTCACTAAGAATTGATGAAGAAGTAGGAGAAAAGGAAGAATATTTGGTAGATGGTATGCATCTTTCATAAAATATTACATCTCTCCTAAGGAGTATTTCATTCTTTTCAGGATCATACAACATGTAGGCCTTCGATGTTTCATTGTAATCAGCCATAATACATTTCTGACTTTTTCTATCAAGTTTATTTCTCTTTTCATCAGGAATATGAACATAAGCATCACACCCAAAAACCTTGAAATGAACTACAATTGGTTTTCTTCTACTCCAAGCTTCTTCAGGAGTCTTATGTTTGACAACAATTGTAGGTGTCCTATTGATAATATATGTTGCAGTATTTATAGTTTCAGCCCAAAATTTTGGATCCATATTTCTGGCATGTAGCATACACCTAGCCATCTCCATAAGAGTCATATTCTTCCTTTTAGCTATCCCATTTTGGTGAGGTGTATAAGGGATCATATGTTCTCTTTTAATTCCATTATACTTACAATAATTATCAAAAAAAAATTCACATATTCTTTTCCATTATCAGTACTTAAAATCTTAATAAACATTACACTTTGTTTTTCTACAAAAGCCTTAAATTCCTTCAACTTCCCAAATCCTCATCTTTATTTCTTTTCTAAGACTTTTGCGACCATTGTTGTGATGAGATAGTTCTTTCAGATTCATCACATTGGTTTTTATATCCATGCGATGAATCCGAAAGAACTATCTCATTACCTCATCTTTGTTCTTTAGAAAATAAACCTAAATCCTTTTGCTATAGTCATCAATAAATGTTAGAACATACTTGAAACTTGAAATAGAAGGATGTTCTAATGGCCCCATGAGGTCACTATGAACCAAGTGAAGCAGAGTCTTGGCTCTTCATGATTTTCCCTTTATGAATTTTTACATATGTTGCTTACTAGACATGCATCCTTCACAAACTCCTTGCCTTTGAGAGATTTTAGGTAGTGCATACACCATTTCAAACCTTTTCATTAAATTTAGACTTTTGTAATTCAAATGACCCATCCTCTCATGCCACAACCTACTCACATTATCAACTTTTGCAACCAAAGCTTTCTCATTTGAGGTAAACCTTCCAAACTTATAAAGTCCATTTTCTACATATCAAGAAGCAACCACTTTATAATTACTATTAATATCTTTAATTAAGTACTTTTACATATAAAACTCAGCCTTATAAACTTGATTTACAATTTGAATCAAAGAGAGTAAAATTGACTTAAGATTGGGAACCAACATAACAATATTGAATACTCCATCTTCAATAGCAACATTTCCAGTTCCAATCACATCTAGTGTTGTATCATCACCAAGAAAAAATTTCTCCTTATTGCAATCATTATCTAACATAATAAATTTCTCCTTATTATGGGACATATGCCTAGTTGCACCCGAATCTATGACCCNACGATTCCCATGACTCTGGTCATGAACTGATCCACTGTTTCGGACTCTGTCATCCTGAGAGTCTCGAATTGTGTCCACAAGGTCTGTAGTTTAACTGTTTTGACCCTGTCATTTCCTTGGTAGGAAGATTTGAGGATGTCCCAGGCCTATTTGGAAGTACCAGCGCCTGTGATTTTCGAGAAAATGGAATCATCCACAGAGTTCTGAATCCATAATTTCGCTTTGTTTTCTTTGGTCCTCAGAGTTGCCTGAGCAATTCTCTGTGCATTTATCATGGCAGTGAGGGCGGCTGGATCTGGTTCCACATATCCAAGATCCACTGGTTCCTAGCACTCTTGTGCTTGCAAGAACGACCTCATTCGAAGAGACCAAAATTCGTAATTCTTACCAAGAAGAATCGGACCCTGAGTAGGGCCTAGATTGCTTGACGATGCCATGATGTTTGAATTAAATTTTTTTTTTGCAGAAGTACAGAGGAAAATTTTATATTTACCTCCGATCGGTGAAATGTCGATTTGCCGATGGTCGATGGGGGCTTATCGGGATTGAATTAGACCTTGGTCTCCTTGCAATGTGACCACACATCTTTCTTTTAAAGGGCTACGGGCTTTTCCCATTTTTTGCCTTTCAAAATGCTGAAACGCGAAAATTCGCCCTTGGACTTTTCAACGGTCCAGATCATGCAGTGATCTGACGGTCCAGATCTTATCAGGATATCGCGAATCGAGATTTCGCGAGTTCTGATGTCGAGCTCTTCTGTCTTCTCGATTCCCCGATCTCCGATTTACCAATGGTGCATTAATTTCGGGACTTTCCCGATTCCTCTGATCTCTACCACGCGTCCCAGGAGATGGATGGTTGTGTGCTCTCCTCGTGATTTCGCGATTTAAACGGGCGACCTTTTGGTCTCTCGAATCCCGAAATGCCGATGACCTTTTCTTGTCGAGACTTTTCCCGAATCGCTTTGATCGCCTCCACGCATCCTAACAGATGGACGGTCCTGATTTCTCCTCAGGATATCGCGATTTGAAATGTTCCGGACTTCTCGTCTCTTGGATCCACGATTTGCCGAATCCCGTAAAGCCAATGAACTCGCTTATCGGGATTTTTCCGAAAGCCTCGATCTCTGCCACACGTCCTCAACAGATGGACGTCTCAGATCTGCATTGGGCATTTCACTGTGGAGATTCCCGATCCCACGATTTTGATGAGATGACGTTAGCTGGGCCCCACGACGGAGTTTACCTCCTGTCGGGATTTTAGAACTCGGAGTTTTGAAGTGCTCATGTTTCTTGTCCTCAGGATCCGTGAAACGCCGAATCCCGATATGTCGATGGGCTTTTCCTTTTCGGGACTTTTCCCGAGCCTTCGGATTTACGCCACATGTCCTTGAAAGATGGACGGTCCTGATTCAGCCTCGGGATATCGCGACTTGCGATGCTCCAAATTTCTATCAACGTGAAACCGTGATTGCCGAAATGATGATGGTTTCCTTGATGTTCGCCATGTGTCCGGTCAAATGGATGGCTGAGATCTGATCGCGATTTCACGAGTTGTGATGCCAAATTTCTTTGACAACTTGAAACCCTGAATGCCGCTGTGATGATGCATTGATCTGTTTCCACCTGTCCTCTGAGATGGATGGATCACAAGTCTTCTCGGGATATCGCGATATCACGTATCGGAGTTTTTGGAGTGCAATTTCCTTTGCGCGTCCAACTCCCGATTACCGATTTTGTGATGGAATAGGATCTCGCCCCGTGTCTCTTGATGGACAGTCCAAATGACGTCGGGATTTCTCAAGTCAAAAGTTCTCCTGTGCGCTCTATAGGATTAAACCTTGTGCACTTTCTCGCTGATCCAACGGCTGTCGGGCCTTTGCGCAAGATTTGACGGCTGAAACTCTTTCGCCTTTTTCGCGCTTTCTTCTTCCCTTCTGAACTGGTTTCCCGCTTCAGATCCGTTCGCAAGATGAATCTTACGGCCTCAGTAGTTGTTCTTTGCACCTGAGATGCGTTCTTTACACCTGTGGAAGAAAGATTCGTGAATCTTTCAAATATTTGAAAGAATTTCACAACTTCTTCGTTATTTGCTACAATCTTTGACAGATTTGAGTGACTTCCAAGAATCTTTAAACGATTTTGCCTTCTGCATGAATCTTTGACGAATTTAAGCAAAATCTTCGAGTTCTTTAAACATTCTTTTGTTCTGCAACTCTTTTGCGTCAATCTTTGACGATTCTTGAAAAATTACAAGAATCTTTACTGTTTCTTCTTCTGCGTTCTCTTCGTCCAGGATCTTTCGAGCGTTGTACGCTCTGCTTCCTCCGCAAGCTTCTTACGACGATCTTTTGAGAATATTTCAAACAGCTCTCCAAGCCTTTTGAAAACTCTGTGTCACGTGCTCTCAAGATCCATGAAGCTCTATACTATGAGGATCGTGTTGCTCTCCGAACTGTGTGAAGAGGCTTACTGCTGAAGCTCTGATACCATGATAAATTGCGAAGCAAAGAGAAATGTAGAGAGAAAGAATAGAACAGTATATTGAAATGTATGAATAAGTATTGACTCAGTTACAATGCAAGAAGGTTGAGCTAAATAGGCTCAAGCAAGACAAAAATAGAAAGTACAACTGTCCAGTACAGTTGGCAGTGTACAGTCAAACTGTTGAGGTTACATTATGTTTAACATCGTTGATCGAACCCTCAGTTGTTGTCATTGATCTTCACCAGTGAACCCAACACCATCGATCCGATCTGCTCTCAATTGCATACAACTCATCATTGAATAGTATTGGGGAACCTCTCTTTCTAAACGAATCAACATCTATGGGCGCCGTCCTTTTTCCTTTGAATGTGATGATCCCTTGTACCTACGCAACGTGGTTTTGGACGCGCATGTTATAGAGTCTCTGCCCATCTTCCAGTATAAAGCTTAGAGCTTCAAAGAGGTGCTAGAATGCCCAGTCTGTCTGTCGGAATTCGAGGAGAACTAGAAAACACGGCTTCTACCCAATTGCAATCACAGCTTTCATGTAGATTGTATCGACATGTTGTTTAGTTCGCATTCAACATGCCCGATTTGCAGAACGAGCGCTCAATTGAAACAGAGGTTAGGTAAAAAATAATACGGATGAGATTTCCATTAACGTAGAACTGGTTTCTTCAGGAAATAGATAAATCGACATTGGCCTAGGATTCGAACAAGGGGAAACGATCTCTCAAGAAGAAAAAATCATCATGGACGAAGGGCCATCCACGAGAGGAATCTCCTCGATGTCGCAAACCCCCATTGGTATACCGGGGGGGGCTCAAAGTTTCCCAAGCAAAAAATAGGTGCTTGCACAGTTTCACATACAACTCTCTTCAGTGGTCAATATAGTGACGAGTTGTTACTCTTTCGATCAATGTCGGTGTCAACTTTCCAGAGAAACAAATGGGATAAATCAGGGACAACACGATCAAGATCGCCCACTTGGAGAGTATACTCCAAATCTTAGGTATTTATGCTACTACGATATTTGTTTGTGATCTTTTATCTCTTTGTAATCAAGCCGAAAAAAATGAACTGAGATCTAGTATGTGGCACGATCTGGCTCAATCAAGTCTTTTGTATCACATTCAACATATATGGATTAATTTGAAGGGGAATTATTGTTATTTTCATCCATCATGGTGATGGATCGTCATTAAGTATGTGTGATCACTTTCATGTTCGGTGGGCTCATGGATCCATGTGCACAAAACATTAACCTGGCTCCATCTTCTTCTGAATGTGGAGGTCATGAATTGTAAAACATTGCAGAAACTTGGCAAAGAACAGGTGTCTATCATTGTAGCGATATATTGCATCGTTGGAAAAAATTCCATGGAAACAAAGAAAGATCTCATCTCAACAATTTTTTTTCTGATTGAAAATCATGGAGATGTGAAATCACATGCAGTTCGCAACCCTAATCTACTAATCCATCGCATGATTCAACAAAATCTATCATGTACATGATCTGAAGAGAGCATCAAATAGAGCAGGAAGAACATAACACGAAATTAAAACAACAGAGAAATTATAGAGAAGGGAAGATGTATACACAGCTCAATTGAAACTGAGACGATGTTGAATGGGCTCGATTGATATGCATTTATAGAAAAAATTACATGTTGCAAGTTTATCTCGAAGTCTCCAGAGCTTTCGACGGTTTCTTGAAGTTTCTGATATTTTTTGCAGTCCGCCGTCTTTTCCAACCACCGCATTTAATTCGGCTTTTAGATGTGTTATTACCGCCTATACTAATAAACATTATAGCTTAATTAATATATGTGTTTAACACTCCCCCTTAATGTTTATTAGGATTAACATACATTTATTAAGGGGATACTTCTTTAAGTCCTATCATGCTTCGGAACTTTACAAACTTTACAGTACTCAAAGCTTTAGTAAATATATCAACAACTTGATCTTCTGTTCTGCAATATTTCAACATGATGTTGCCTTTCTATGTTTTCTCTCGAACATAATGATGATGGATTTCAATATGTTTGGTCCTAGCATGAAAAACTGTATTCTTTGTTAATTGTATTGGGCTTTGATTATCACATTAAATACTTGTAGCTTCTGGTTGAGGATGATTCAATTCAGCAAGAATACCTCTTAGCCATGTAACTTCTTGTGTTGCAAGTGTTGCTCCTTTATATCCATCTTTTGTTGATGATAAAGAGATTGTAGCTTGCTTCTTGCTACTCCATGAGATTTCTCCCAAATCAAGATAAAAGATATATCCAGAAGTTGATTTTCTATCATCAGTATTTCCTGCCCAATCAGAGTCTATATATCCTGCAAGTTGAACATTACCACCATTTTGATATTCAAGTCCAAGCTTATAAGTTCCTTTGATGTATATAAGTATTCTTTTAGCTGCATTCCAATGTTCAAGATGAGGATCAGACACAAATCTAGAAACCATTCTAACTGCATATGCAATATCTGGTCTCATGGCTGTTAGATAGAGAAAACTTCCAACCAACTATCTATATAGTGTGCCATCAAATTTTTCTGAAATAGATTTTCTTCTTAACTTGGTCCCTGCATCAATTGGAGTTGGAGTTGACTTACAATTCTCCATTTTGAACTTCTTCAATAGATCAAGTGCATATTTTGGTTGTGATAGAAGAATTCTATATTTTTCTTGCCAAACCTGGATGCCAAGAAAATAATGTAATAACCCCAAGTTTGTGATATCAAAAGCCTTCTTTAGCTGCTTCTTGAAGTCATATACTTGACTTAAACTGCTTCCTGTAATGATTAAGTCATCTACATATAGGAAAACCATTATGATATCACCATTGCAATTTTTAACATAAAGATCAAGATCGTAAGGACTTCTTTTGAATCCATCATTCAAGAAGTACTCATTAATTTTGGAGTACCATGCTCTTGGAGCCTGCTTTAACCCATACAATGATTTTTTAAGATTACAAACAAGATGTTCTTGACCAACCTTTATAAAACCTGGCGGTTGTTTCAGATAAATTTCTTCAAGTAAATCACCATGTAGAAAAGCACTTTTTACATCCATTTGATGAATTTCCCAACCAAATTTTGCAGTTAGAGAAACTTTAATGCGAATTGTAGTCATTTTAGCAACATGAGCAAATGTTTCAATATAGTAAATACCTTCTTTTTGTGAGAATCCTTTTGAAACCAATCTAGCCTTATGCTTCCCGATTGCTCCATCAGATGTGAACTTTTTCCTATATATCCATTTGCAACCAATGGGATTTTTTCCTTCTGGGAGAGGATTCAACTCCCAAGTTTGATTCTTCATTAAAGAATCATATTCATCTTTCATTGCAGCATCCCATTCAGGTTTTCCTTGAGCTTCTTCAAAGACATGTGGATCATCAACATGCATCACTCTAGTCGTAAGAGCATAGTTGGCATAATGTTGTCTGGGGCCCTCTTGATAAATCTCTTGAAGACTTCTTGTTTTTGTGGAAGAACTGTCTTGTGTACCTGGAGCAACAATTTCTTCTTCACAAGATTAAGAACTTTCTTCATTAGCCATTTCATCAAGATTTTTTTCACAAGTTTGGTCACTAAGAATTGAAGAAGTAGGAGAAAGGGAAGAAGATTTGGTAGATGGTATGCATCTTTCATCAAATATTACATCTCTCCTAATGATTATTTCATTCTTTTCAGGATCATACAACCTGTAGGCCTTAGATGTTTCATGTAACCAACCATAATACATTTGTGACTTTTTCTATCAAGTTTCTTTCTCTTTTCAACACGAATATGAACATAAGCATCACACCCAAAAACCTTGAAATGACTTACAATTGGTTTTATTCTACTCCAAGCTTCTTCAGGTGTCTTATGTTTGACAACAATTGTAGGTGTCCTATTAACAATATAAGTTGCAGTATTTATAGCTTCAGCCCAAAATTTTGGATCCATATTTCTAGCATGTAGCATACACCCAACCATCTCCATAAGAGTCCTATTCTTCCTTTTAGCTACCCCATTTTGTTGAGGTGTATAAGGGACTGTATGTTATCTTTTAATTCCATTATACTTACAATAATGATCAAACTCTTTGTTTACATAATCTTTTCCATTATTAGTCCTTAAAATCTTAATAGACTTTCCACTTTGTTTTTCTACAAAAGCTTTAAATTCCTCGAACTTCCCAAATACCTCATCTCTGTTCTTTAGAAAATCAACCCAAATCCTTCTGCTATAGTCATCAATAAATGTTAAAACATACCTAGAACCTAAAATAGAAGGATGTTCTAATGGCCCCATGAGGTCACTATGAACCAAGTGAAGTGGAGTCTTGGCTCTCCATGATTTTCCTTTTATGAATTTCTCCATATGTTGCTTTTCAGACATGCATCCTTCACAAACTCCTCGCCTTTGAGAAATTTTAGGTAGTCCATACACCATTTCAAACATTTTCATCAAACTTAAACTTTTGTAATTTAAATGTCCCATCCTCTCATGCCACAACCTACTCACATTATCAACTTCTACAACCAAAGATTTCTCATTTGAGGTAAACCTTCCAAACTTATAAAGTCCATTTTCTACATATCAAGAAGCAACCACTTTATAATTACTATTAATATCTTTAATTAAGCACTTGTCCTTATAAAACTCAACCTTATAACCTTGATTTGCAATTTGAATCACAGAGAGTAAATTTGACTTAAGATTGGGAACCAACATAACATTATTGANATTACTATTAATATCTTTAATTAAGCACTTGTCCTTATAAAACTCAACCTTATAACCTTGATTTGCAATTTGAATCACAGAGAGTAAATTTGACTTAAGATTGGGAACCAACATAACATTATTGAATACTCCATCTTCAATAGCAACATTTCTAGTTCCAATCACATCTAGTGTTGTATCATCTCCAAGAAAAAATTTCTCCTTATTGCAATCATTATATAAAATAACAAATCTCTCCTTATTATGGGACATATGCCTAGTTTCACCCAAATCTATGACCCATTCATCTTTATTTGAAACATTGGCATTAAGTGCAACACATAGAGCATTACCTTTTTCTCTTATAGAGTTTTTATGATTTGAAAATTTAAGTTGCTTTTGTTGTATGTTCCATTGTTTTTTGCGACAATCCTTCTCATAATGCCTTGGCTTCCCATAATAATGACAATTATTATTAAATCTATAAGAATACTTCTTTTCTTCAAGTTGCTTTGAAAACTGACCTGTCTTATCTTTGAATTTCTTAGTATAGTGAGTTGATCTTCCCTTGGAGACAAGTGCATGACTTTCATCATTAGATGACTCCCTTTCCTTTGCTAGGCGTTGCTCTTTTTGCAATAACTTGGCAGTAAGATTAGCTACAAAAATAGTGGGAATTTTATTAGCTGTGTCAAGCCCTCTAATAAAAGACTGATAGGAACTAGGAAGGCTCTGAAGGATAATATGAACAAACTCCTTTTCTTCCAATGTTTTGCCAAGACTCTCTAATTCATTAGGCATATCTTTCAACTTGGTTAGATGAGGTGCAATTTCATGATTATTAGACAACCTCAAATTATGTAAATCACTAGTAAGATTTAAGATCCATGATTCACTTGTATTATAATACAATTGCTTAAGTACCTTCCATATTTCAGTGCCTTCTCTTAAATTTTTAATTTCTGCAAATACTTCATCAGACACGCAAATTTTAATGTATGCACAAGCTTCCTTATTTATTTGACCCCATTTTTCAAGAGCCTTTTGTTCAGTAGGAGGGGCCTCTTTCCCACTAACTAAATCATATTGCTTCCTCATTATTAAAAATGGCTTTATTTTATGCACCCAATAATTATAATTTTTCCCATTTAACTTAATTTCTGGAATTATACCCATGTTAATGGCCATTTTATTAATGAAAAAATACTCCCACACAGAAATTATCCCTTCTTCACAAAATATCCCCCACACAAAAATTATCCCTTCTTCTCACAATAGCACCAAAATAACACTGAAAAATATATCTTCCTGCTCTTTTAAATTTCCTTTTTATTATTTTAAAAGGAGACTCCTAGAACTTCAGAACCGAATGGTTAACCCAAAAAAAAACTTCATTAAAATTTTTGATTTTCTAAAAATAGAGCTCACCCTCCTTGTGGCGGCTTCCTCATCCCAACGTAGTCTCCTTCACCAATGCAGCCTCCTTCACCAGTTAATACAACTTCTGCCATAAACTGCTTCTGCAATCAGGATATTTTCTCTGAATTTGGTGACAGACAACAAATTTGACAGCACCTCCAGCAGGCAGCACGCACAACAATTCGATTCGAGCCTGGCAGTAGACAACAATCCACTTGACAACACCTCCAGCAAGCAGCACGTCAGGAAAACACAATTCAATCTTTAGGAAAGGAGAGCACGCAACACTTCAGGAAAACACAATTCAATCTTCAGAAAAGGGGATAGCAGGAGGAACAAGACTTATCTCAGCACACAACCCAGTATTAGCATTGCTCTGATACCATGAAGAGAGAAGGAAAGAGAACAAGAAGAACATAACACAAAATTAAAACAACAGAGAAATTACAGAGAAGGGAAAATGTATTAATAGCTCAATTGAAACTGAGACGATGCTGAATGGGTTCGATTGATATGCATTTATAGAAAAAATTACATGCTGCAAGTCTATCTCGAAACCTCCAGAGCTTCCGGTGGTTTCTTGAATTTTCTGATATTTTCTGCAGTCCACCATATTTTCTGCAGTCCACCATCTTTTCCAACCACCGCATTTAATTCGGCTTCTAGATGTGTTATTACCACCTATACTAATAAACATTACAGCTTAATTAATCTATGTTTTTAACATGATCCAACATATTCAACACATGATCCACGATCTGAATATGCGATAAGTGAAACAATCTCTCGCATGGTAACCTTGCTGCTTCATGAGCTGCGTTTGACAATGAGTAACGTGGCGCATTATCTCATAATTGTTTTTGGTAATGAGTCATCTTTTACTCTAATAGTGTGTGTTTATTAATATTACAATGACCCTTCTTTTCCAATTATAAAAAGAGCACGTAAATCAAGTGGAGAGGATTAATGGTAGTTGGTGGCTAAATGATAAGGACTTTATGGTTTGTTCAAATTGCACTTACCCAAAGTGTGCATCTTAATCTTTTTCTTTACAAACTTTAAGTGGAGGTGGTTGTCTTTTAGTCGACATTTTGATGTGAAAGGGTTGGGGGATTAATGAAAAATTTAAGTATTTATTCAAAATTCTTTTTCAAAAAGATTTGGGAAAAGCATAGAGCATTTTTAAAGTCATACTTCTAATAGAAATATTATTTTATGATATTTTCACTTTTGAATAAAAGTGATAAAGGGGGAGTTAAAGACGTTATCATGGGAGGTGAGTAATCATAAGATTTTTGCATATTAGTAAATGAGAGTGAGCATGAGTGAGAGATTTCCATTATATTTTTTAAGACTTAGAAGTGAGTGATGAATTGAGTTTTTTTATGGGAGGTTGTAAGACATTTATTTTTTGAGAAGAAATTTATTGTTTTTTTAAAGCCTTTGAGAGCATAAGTGAAATCTTATGATTTGCAAGTCTTGTCAAAGCATTGTAAAGGAGAAAATATATTGTCGCTTTCTCATTGTATTTGGTCTCATAACAGAGATACTCATAATAAAATTGCTTCATTTTTTGAGATTGTGTCTGAGATCCGCTCGAAATTTGAATAAGGGGATCTTAGGCACACGTTTTGTAGTGTGCAATGCTTATTTTTTCATGGAGGCTTATATTGTTTATTGTCTAGCTTTGATGGTAAAAGAATTTCATTTTTAAACACAACACACACAAGCTCTAGCACAATGTTACTCATGCACACACATTCAAGAAAAAGTAATGCAAATCAAGCATCGACAAAGAATACTAAATAAATGAACAAGTCAAGATTGTAATCAAAGGAGAACTATATTCAAAAGCATCGACAACACATTCAAATTTGAAGAGTAATTCAACTTTAGAATCAGGATTTGTTGTAACTTGCAAATAAGCATACTGTAAGCTTACTTGTCTTTATAAATCAAGTGAAGTTAAATTTGTAATTGGATGCATTATCGGTTGAGCCTGACACCCAAGAGTCTTTGTCATTTTGAGTCGAAATTGACAAGGTTGAGTAGTTTAAACTCAAATCATTGTAAACATCACAGTTTGGGTGCATTTTCGGTGCTATTCGACACCCTCATCTTGCTAGAGACAAATTCAAACAAGTGTTGGCTAGTGAGCCTTTTCCACCATGTTGTTGTTCTTGTTTATGTTTTAAATAACTAGAGCAAGATCTACAATACTATATTAAACTATATCAAAACAACTATGACCTCTTTATTTACTTTGTGCATCCCAAAGATTATAGATCTACAATTTTTTGGTGTGAGCAACATCGACCATCGGCCTTGAACTCATCACCATCCATGGAAAACTACCATGGTAACATCAGGCCCTAAGAACAAGGAAGCTATGATACCAATTGATAAAACATAAACAAGAACAACAACATGGTGGAAAAGGCTCACTAGACAACAGTCATTTGAATTTGTCTCTAGCAAGACGAGGGTGTCAGATACCACTGAAGGAAACACAGTGATATTGAACAAATCAACTCTTCAATCAGTGCTAACTTGTTTGCAAGTGACTCAAGATAAAGCTAAACTTCTTCAATCTCTATCCCAACTATTGAATAATGAGTTGACTGATCTCAAAAATCAACAGCCAATTAAGTGTTCTGAACTAGTTTTTTTTCAACACAACCCTCTCCAAGATGATAATGATGATGATGTTTTTTATCAACAATCAATGAAGGAGAATCTCAATAAGGAAACTCCAGATGTAGACAAAGATGAATCTATTCATGAACCTACTTTTCAAGAGTTTTCTTTTGACTCCAATGAAGAAAACCTTTCAATGTTGCAACAACATGTAGTAAATCAACTTCTACATATTCCAAAGAAACAGGTTCAGAATTCACTTTCCAATCCCATCATAAGACCTTGGGAAGAAATCATCTACAAAAAGAATAGAACACGACTTGGATGTGACAAGGAAGTTACCTTTCATATTCCCGATTATTACAAACCAAACAAGTTCCAAAGTGTTGGATTCCTTCAAGAAGATTCACTTTCACCTATTCAAGTCAAGAATCATAATGTGACATGCCAACATTGCAATCGAGTTGGTCACATGGAGAATCAGTGTTTTGATCTCCATCCTTGCCAGCATTATGGCAAGCACAACCATTATTCAGAAAAATGTTCAACACTGAATAAACCTACAAGATTGAAGATTCACTATGAGTGGATTGATCCTTAGCAATGGTAATCAACAACCAAGTGATTATATAAGTCTTACCGAAGAATTCAATCTTGAGTAAAGACAAATCTTTTTAGCACATAACATTTTTGTACCTCACATAAGTGGTCCCCTTATGACGTATCTTTCGAGCATGGCCCTCACGGGATGAGATAACATGTGGTTTTCTCTGCATGCCCACTTTGTGTTGTAGTCAAATGGAACAAGTATGGTACTCTCTTGAGCCTAGAAGGGGGGAGTACAATGATGCTACTCTCATGCACCTTAAGGGGAGGAATTCAAAATTACAGTGAAGATGGTTCATGAAACCACTTATGGTCTCTCCTTTCAGCTGACAAAGGGGGGAATTGATGATGGAATTGGTTTTCAGACAGAAAGTTTCGACAACAACAAACATCAAGTATGCCAGATGGGCATGAAATTTTTCAAATGGGCAACTGCGGTTTGTAGATGATAGACTTTAGCAGAATTATGGTTCAATAAGTTTAAGTTGAATCATACATAATTGGGATGTTAATTTTTATTTTGAGAGAAATGATGTGGACGTTTAGTTCACATAAATGGTCATTCGACCTAACAGAGGACAAGAGGATCCTTCTGCATTACAGCTTGGCATTTGATTGAGTTGTTAGGCATTTTCAGGGATGTGTCAGACTAGAAGTTGATTCACTTCTCTTGGTTCGCTCTCATCATATTGGATTTTAAATTAAGTGAACAAATTGCATACATCCTGGCTTACATGATTACATAGTAAGATTTTCCAGAGATGGAAAAATTTGGCAGGATTATGGTTCAATGAATTGCAATTGAATCATACACATTATACATTGGGATGTTGTTGGACACCAAAAAGTGTCACAATTGGTTAGTGGATATCCAAAAACCATCAAATACATGGTATCAATTGGTCAGTGGTTATCCCAAACCACAAATTCAAAGAGCACTTTCAATGATACACTAATAGTAGAGTGGTGATACTACATGTTCAACAATTAGCAGAAGACATCATATTCTTCTAGCTAAAATACTTGGCAAAATGATCAAATTGTCAAGCAATCAGGGAGTGTTCAGATATTGCAGTTGTTCACTTCCATATCTCGGATCTCTTCCAATTCATTTCAGATGAACCATTTAGCATCCAAATTGGCGGTTTTTCAGGAAGTTCTTCATTGAGGCTCATCTCAGGAGTTTCAATATGAAGACTTGGAATTGATACCAATTTATTCTTTATTGCTGGTATTATTGATCGGACTTGTGATTGAGGGGGGGATTGTTAGCCTATAACTTACCTTTACCAATCACTAAGTCTAAATTGTCACCTATATTTGTATTATTCATTTAGGATATTAGTAATATTGTTAAGAACCTGAATAGATCTACCAATATAATAACCACAAATACTGAATACACAATAGATCCACAAAGCAAGATAGAAGAAACCACATGCCTTTTTGGTATAATTGTTTGGACTTGTGTTTGAGGGGGGATTGTTAGCCTATAACCATTCTACTCAATCACTAAGTCTAAATTGTCACCTATATTTGTATTATCTATTTAGGATATTAGTAATATTGTTAAGAACCCTCAAATATCTACCAATATAATCACCACAAATAATCAATACACAATAGATCCACAAAGCAAGATAGAAGAAACCACATTCTATTATTACCAAACCCTTAGGTAGGGAAACACCATACAATGGATCCCATTATGGAAGGGATCCTCTCCGCTTCACTTGCCTCTTCGAGGGCATCCCCAATGAGCTAGGCTCCAAATACAATACTTTTCTATATCTCAGCCACATTGCTTGAACCCCTTTATATAGTGCTACTCATCACCTAAGAACATTCTAGAGGAGGAATCTTCTAGAAGTAGAACCCTTCTAAGAAGTCCCTCTTTACATTTATTATATTTAACTGCCATAGTGGGCCTTTATTTAATAATAATATAGTGGGACCTAGTCCACCTTACATTGTCGACCTCCACTATTATCACTATAACCGTATGGGGAATTCCCCCACTACCTTCTAGCAATTTTACATTCCATCCCTTTATGAAAGCGTTGGTCTCCTAACGCTTTGATGCCAAATCCATATACCTGTGGTCCTGATAATGGACTGTAATGTCAAGAAAGACTCAAGAACCCAAGTCCCATGTAGAAAGGAAATCCACCATGTTCAAGTAGTCCAACCACCATTGTAAGCCCTGGTCCCATGTCCAAGTGCTCATGTGAAATCAGAGAATATTTTTGGAACCCCATAACCAACTCCAAATGATGCCAAAGACCTAGACACCTACTGCGTGGATCCAGATAAGAAGATCCGTCCACATAGTGGAAAAAGGGTCAGAGTGCACTTGGAAGGAAATACCAATCAGAATATGCATACCGAACGCTGGTAACTAGCTCTTGATGTGGACCTTTATGTTCTCAAGGGGCAGGGAGAGCCCAATGCACAAACATAAAGCGTCATCCCCAACACAACCACTACGTACAACACCATCAAGCACCGGGCTCTGCTAAAATCCGTATTTCAAGTGCCATATTTATTGATTATATGCATTCATGAGACCCTCCATAAGAAATCTCTCATGCATGTTATTCAATGAATCTTGAATACTACTTAAAACTATCATTGAGGTCATCCTCAGAATGATATTTGTGAGGTCATTCAGAGTCTCATGCTAACACATCCAATCTAGCATCCACTTTTGGGCTTGAATGATTCAAGAATTTCTTTCAGTACTAGGTTAGAAGACCGAAAGTAATTCCTATGAACTCTTCGTTCCTGTAGCCGTCACAAAAAAACTTAAAAAAATTGACCCAATAAGTTTCAACAAAAAATACTGGTTTTGTTTGGAAAAACACTAAAAAACTGTTGAACTTAAAATGCTCATAACTTCTCCACTTTCCGGACTCTGTTTTGGCTGATTTTTTTTTGAAATTGGGTGAAATTGTGAGAAGAACTCAGATATGTAAATTTATTTGGGCAAATTCGGCCTCCAAATGTTACAAAAAAAAAAAAATCGCACCGTCATACGCAGAAAAAACCCTGAAAAATTGCAACATTTTAAAACCCTCAATATCTTGGACCTCCTGAATTCCGCTTTGGACATTTTTTTTAACTTGGGTATCTTGAGGAAACCCCATTCTACAACCTTTCTGTAAAATTTTATATATAAATATAATTGGAAAATTCCTGAATACCCGCCCCTTTTCTTCCCCTAAAAATCTGCAAAAATAAAAAATATTTTCCCACAATAAATCGCCTACATGAAAGTGCTCGATACCACTTGTTAAGAACCCTAATAGATCTACCAATATAATAATCCACAAATACTGAATACACAATAGATCCACAGCAAGATAGAAGAAACCACATCTCTATTATTATCAAACCCTTTAGGTAGTGCAACACTGCCACAATGGATCCCATATGGAAGGGATCCTCCTCGCTCACTTGCCCTTCTAGGGCATCACTGCATTGAGATATATTGCTCCAGTCACAATACTTTTCATATCTCATTACATTTTTTGAACCCTTTATATAGTGCTACCATCACCTAAGAATATCTTAGAGGAATCTCTAGAAGGAACCTCTAAGAAGTCCCCACATTTATTATATCTAACTACCATAGTGGGCCTTATTTAATAATATAGTGGACCTAGTCCACCTTACATTGAATGACCTCCACTATTATCACTATGGGCCCTCTAGGCCCCCCCACTACCTCTCTAGCTACCTTACAAATATATCCTCAAGTGATGACTAATGATTTAGTTAAGATTGCTTAGCCTAGTCATCATGCATGATTTTAGGATCTAGAGAAAATATCTCTATGAGGTGGCATCACCCATTGTACTATAAGTATGTAACATTGGTTTGAATACGGTAATGTTGGCTAGTGAGCCTTTTCCGCCATCTTGTTGTTCATGTCTATATTTTATTAGAAAATGCAAGTTAAACTAGGGTTTTATGAACAATTATATTCTAAAATATAAAGGGCACATAACAACCATAACAATGCAAGACGCCAAGCCCTATAAGGTTGAAAATTCAATCAAAAATGAAATAAATGATAAGAAGATATATTTTGAGGATAAAATTCCAATTAAACCCTAGATGTCTAGCTTAATTATGACTAAAAATTGAAGAATAATTGCTATAAACCCTAATCTAACCTTAAAAAAAAAGAAAAAAAGGTAGATTTAGATTTTAAGGATTGTTGGCATTTCTTTCTACACATTGGGGGGTTAAAGACCCGGGGTTCGTTAATATTTACCAACAAAACCCCATAGGCGTCAGTATATTCAATCTTTAGTCAAGGACTGAAGAAGGTCTCACTCGAGACACCATGAAAATCACAAAGACCATTAGTCTTGTGCAAGATGGGAAGGGACAATACATACATGAAACCTCCAGAGATAACCCATTCATTCATTCATAGCTTATTGATGAAATACTATACAAAAGAACGTAAACAGATATACATCCACACCATAACACATGAAATGAAAAGAGGGAAATGTGTTCAAATTCCATTCATTCAGTTTGAAAACATTCAAATATGATTTCATGCATAGAGGTCGAAGCCTACTCAAAATGCATCAAAAATCAATCAGAACAGAGATGTGTTGTGTGCTAAGAACTCTTCTCTTCTCATTCATACCCATCTTTTATCTATGAACAACAGACTTATGCAAAATCTATTACAAAAAAAAAATTGGAACTCTAACTTTATTCTAGCTTACTTATCTCTTACAATAATGAACTCTCTCTTACTCAAAATTCCCAACCATTTACATATTTCCATGCATCCCCCATATATTTCACATATCATGGTAATCATAACTACTTTCCAGCTCATCCATAACCACGACCACTATTAGTTGGGTTGTTACATAATCAATTATAAAGATTCATGTAGATCTTTTGGGATCTAGCATGCACGTGGTTCCTTTAAGTTCTCGTTCGTGGTAAAAAATGTGTTGGTGTGCATAGTGAAAAATCAGATTGACGCACACAATACAAAATCGGTTGGTGCACACAATTAATCCTTGGCTGGTGCAAACTCTGAAATCTAGTGCCGCTCGATGCATATGTTTCAACATGCATGCATCATTGACTTGTGACACACATGTGATCTTTGAACCTTAGGTGACAACAAGCCCCCAACACTATTAACTAGATCATCCTCTAACCAACGACATTGTTCATGGAATGATAGAGGAGGTGATGCAGAAGCATTGTTGGCAAGCGCGAAGACGCAGGACCATTCAACACGTGGGAGTGCTTCTAGAACTTCAATGTTGGAAGTTGCAACAGATTTTGAATGCGCCTTAACTCAACGCCAGAATTTACCTTTTGAGGCACGCTTGAACCAGTGTTGAAATTTACCCTTTGAGGCACGTTTTGAAAATCGCAAGCGGAGAAGGAGTTCCCACTATGGCTTTGGAATATGACTAGACTAAGATAGCGTAGGATGGATTTTAGAGTAGACATTTAGCCAGGGGAAACCCTAGAAATCTCCTCTGAGTTAAATAGAGGTTTGTAAGCCTAGATAGGATTAGCTACAATGCAGAGGAAGAATAGTTGTAAGAGAACTGTGAGTTAGCAGAAAATTTGAGTATTTCAGTTGTTGTAATTTGAATATATTTCATAGCCATTTTGGCACTTGTGAACAGAACATAAGGAAAATTGATCCAAATACATGGTGTGTGAACAATGTTTGCAATTTACTGTCAGTTCTATTTTTTATGAACAAGTGAATGAATTTCCATAGGAGAGAATGGAACTGGGAATGTTAGTTTTCTAGTTTCATTTGTTTCTCTTTGTTTGAAGCTCTGCAAGGTGTGTATCGAGCCAGAGAGGAATGCCAGGAGATCGGGAGGAATTTCTCTGTGAGAAATGCCTTGGATCTGAGTTATCGAGATCCCTTAGACACAAGTAGTGCATGGGAAATCGAGGTTTGCACCAGACAAAGCTCAGGAGGAATAACACCTCAAAAACTATTATCGAGATCCAGGAACCCATTTCCTAGGAGAAGCGAAGGTCAAAGCCTTGCGCAAGATTTAACGATGTGTATGTCAAGGAGGGAAAAACCACGAAGGTTGGATACTTCAAAATCTCGAAGCCCAAATCCCTGACGAGATCACAATCGTTGATCGAGCAGGGACAGGTCTCAACGGGTCAACCGTTTTGGGGATCTCTCCGTAAAGGAGCTCAGGGGGTGACACTTCGAAATCCTCGAAGTCGCGAATTGAAAAACGTGATTCGACCACAGTCATTTATTAGGGGGAGGAGCGAGAACCGTTGATCTAGAACAAAGAAGTATTTCGATATTTCGACGACCGGGAGGAGGAATGAATGACTTTGTGAAGGGAGAAGTCACGAAATGAAAAACACCAAAGTGATCACAACCGTTGGCAAAGAGGAGATCCAAGCCATAGATCCCGCTTCATCATGATTTCGGGGTTCATGACTTGGAGGACTCAAACGCGCCTTCATGGAAAATCTTGTGGTCATGGGCATGTGGTCACGTGAGCCGGGTAGAGGGGGGTTTAACCTCCGTTAGCCCTCATCAGGGTTTCGAGACTTGGAGGAGCCAAGGAATCGTTGTATTGGAAACCTCGGGGTCACGAAACATGACGCATTCTTTTGAGTTAAGCCCGTGGTCGCGCTTGCATTCACGTGGAGTGGAGGTTCGTGCCTAGTGCTGGTTTGCATGGGCAAAACACAGACAAGGACCTATGGATTTAGTGTTAAAGGTTCCAGTGTGGAACCATGAGAGCCATTTCAGCTACTCAGTCAAAGATCCTGATCGGGAGGTTGCACAACCCTGAAGAGGAGATAGGGGGGTCTGCATCAGGTGGTATCAGGGCCTAAATTCTTTGTCTATAGACTTCAGGTGAAAGAGAAAGAGAAAATGAAGATACAAAGAACTCGAAGTTGTACTCTGTGTGTGACAAGCAGTCAACACAATGCCACCAAGGAGACGAGGAGAGGCACCTTTAGCCAACCGTGTTGTAGAGAGGGAGATGCGAGAACTTTGCACCAGATTGGAAACAATGGAAGCAACATAGAGAAGAGCACCTGACACTGGAGATGTCAATGATGCAGAAAGTGAAGAGGTTGAGGTTGAAGAAGCTGCAGGAGATGAAGATGAAGAAGAACATTTGTTGAGAGAAGTTTCCAGGTTGGGAGGCATACCTAAGATAGAGGTTCCCATGTATGAGGTAAATCTAAATTCTGAAGAACCGTTGGATTTGATAAGATCCATGGACAAACACTTCGAATATGATGATGTCGATGAGGAGAAAAAGGTGAAGCAAGCAATCACCAGGATAACAGGGCACGCAACGCTGTGGTGGGATAAACTACAGGTTGAGAGGAGAAGTAAAGCCAAACAGAGGATAAAGAGTTGGGACATAATGGTAGCCAAGATGAAGGCTAAGTTCATGCCCAAAGATTATCAGATAAATTTGTTTAGGAAGCTACAAAACCTGAGACAAAAAGGGATGACGGTTAACGAGTTCACCAAGGAGTTCTATTGGCTGAACATCAGAACTGGACAAAGGGAGAGGGATGAAGAAAAAGTCACCAGATATATAAATTGCTTGAGATATGAAATCTAGGACGATCTTAGCATGATGTCAGTTAGGACCGTGGAGGATGCTTATCAGTTCACATTGAAGGCAGAGGAGAAGATGGCCAAGAAGTAGAACTAGCGAGGAATGGGTAAGAGTCTAGCTCCAACCAAAAACAAGGGAGTTACCCATGACAGAGCGCACAAGTCTAAGGACGAGGCTTAGAAACCACACAATCACTCAAAATGAGGAGGGATTTCCCGAGAAAGATAGGGTGGTGGAAGAAACTCTTCTAGAGGAAGAGGCAGAGGAGGATTAAGATTCTATGTCTGTGGAAAAATAGGACACATGTGTTGGGAATGTCCCGAGAATAATAAGGAAGGAGGAGAATCTCACATTTCATAAGCACAATGAAGATATGTTGAAGAAGAAAGAGCAGAGGATGGAGCATCCCTAATGTTGAGAAAAGTTCTCTTAAAACTAGAGGCAGAAATTGAGAAGCTAGTGCAGAGAAACAGTCTCTTCAGGACAAATTGCAAGACTAAGAACAGAGTATGCAAGGTGATCATTGACAGTGGGATCACTGACAACCTAGTATCCATAGAGATGGTGGAGAAATTGGAGCTGAAGACAATTGTGCACCCAAAGCCATACAAGGTCTCATGGTTGCAAAAAGGACACCATGTAACGATTACTAAACAATGCCTAGTTGAAATTAAGATAGGAGGTTATAAAGATAAAATACTGTGTGATGTAATTCCCATGGACGTATGCCATATTTTGTTGGGAATACCATGGCAGTTTGACATAAATTTCATTCACGATGGGAGGAAAAACACATATAGATTGGAGAAGAATGGTAGGACACATGTGTTGTTTCCAATGGAGGAGAAAAGAGTGAAAGAAGAAGCAAGAACCAACATACTTATCATGAGTGGGAATGAACTCCTGAAAGAATTCAAGGAAGAAAAGGAGATGCAGTTTGCTATAGTAAGGAAACCCAGAGTTATCCTTACAAGTACATCAATGGATGATTTGCCTGAGGAAGTTCAGGAAATGTTGGATAATTTCGCTGATATAGTGGTGGATGAGTTTCCAAACTCATTGCCACCCATCAGGAGTATCAGTCATCATATTGAATTGATACCAGGAGCAAGTTTGTCGAACAAAGCAACATACAGATTGACACCTCGAGAGAATGAGGAGGTGAAGAACCAAGTCCAAGAATCGCTAGACAAGGGTTTGGTCAAAGAGAGTTTGAACCCATGCGTAGTACCAACTATGTTGAGTCCAAAGAAATATGGAGGATGGATAATGTGCACAGACTCAAGATCCATCAACAAGATCACTGTTAGGTATAGATTCCCTTTACCGAGAATGGATGATTTAATGGATTGCTTAAGTGGAGCAAATTTATTTTCTAAGATAGATCTGAAAAGTGGATATCACCAGATCAGGATGAGAGAAGGTGATGAATGAAAAATAGACTTTAAGACAAATGAAGGTCTATATGAGTGGTTGGTTATGCCATTTGGATTAATAAATGCCCCAAGCACTTTTATGAGGCTGATGAATGAAATTATAAAAGATTTCATTTGAAAATTTGTAGTTGTATATCTGGACGATATACTGATCTTTAGCAGGACTAAAGAGGAGCATTTGAGGCACCTAACGTTAGTAATGAGGAGGCTACAACAAGAGAATATGCTGATAAATCTGAAGAAGTCCTCTTTTATGAAAACATAACTCATTTGTTTGGGTTTTTTGATCTCTTCGAATGAAATGAAGATGGATCCAGAGAAGGTGAAAGCAATCAGAGAATGGTTGTCACCAAGAAGCATTTTCGAGGTAAGGAGATTTCATGGATTAGTAAGTTTCTATAGGAAGTTGATTAGAGACTTCACTGGAATTTGTGCACCAATGATGGATACAATGAAGAAAAGGCACAAGTCATTCAAATGAACAGAGGAGGCTGAAAGGAGCTTCAATATAATGAAAGAGAAGATAACAGAGCAACCAATTCAGGTCTTGCCAAATTTTGAAAAGACATTTCAGGTAAGGTGTGATGTAAGTGGAGTTGCAATAGGATCAGTTTTGAGTCAGGATAACAGACCTGTTTCCTATTTCAGTGAGAAACTGAATGAGACTAAGAGGAAATACTCCACATATGACAAAGAGTTATATGCCATAATTGAGTCCTTGAAGAAATAGAGGCATTATCTTGTCCCACAAGAGTTTGTCTTGTTTAGCGATAACCAAGCTTTACAATTCATAATCAGACAAGAAAAATTGAATCAGAGGCATGAAAAATGGGTTCAATTTATGCAAAGTTTTACTTTTTTCATAAAACATATAGTTGGGAATGCTAACAAGGTTGTTGGTGCATTAAGCAGGAGATGTTTAATTCTGCAGGAATTCCAAGTGAAGACCTTGGGGTTTGAACACCTTAAATATATGTATTGTGATGATACAGACATTAAGGAAGCATATGAAACATGTACAAACCCTGTGCTGAGAGATAGAAGTCAGTGGACAGAGTATATGGTTTAGGAAAAACTATTTTTAAGAGGAAATCAGTTGTGCATACCAAAATGCTCAATGATGGATAATCTTTTGAAGGAGAAGCATAGTGGAGGATTGGCTGTGCAATTTGGCCATGATAAAACATTTGCACAATTGAGCAGTTCATACTATTGGCCAGGTATGAGAACAAATGCAATAAGGATTATGAACAGATGTAGAATTTGTCAACATGCAAAGGCGAAAAGACAAAACACTGGATTGTATCAACCATTGCCAATACCAGAGAGGCCTTAGGATGCAATAAGCATGGATTTTGTGTTGGGATTGCCAATAAAGGGGATTTGATTCCATATTTGTGGTAGTGGATAGGTTTTCAAAGATGGCACATTTCATCCCATGCTAGAAGACTAGTGATGCAACACACGTTGCAAATCTGTTTTTCAAGGAAGTTGTGAGACTTCAGGGCCTACCCAGGAGCATTGTCTTAGACAGAGACACCAAATTTGTTGGTCACTTTTGGAGGACGTTGTGGAAGAAAATGGGGACATATTTTTCCTTCATCTCAGCTTATCACCCTCAGACAGATGGGTAGACTGAGGTGGTGAATAGAATTTTGGGAAATTTATTAAGAAGTTTGGTCACTGAGCATCATAATCAGTGGGATCAGATCTTGCCACAAGTAGAGTTTGCATACAATGACTAACCAAACAGGAGCATTGGAAGGATCCCATTTCAAATATTATATGGGATGCAATCTATTAGCACTTGGTAAATTTCCTAGAGGTTGAAAACAAAAGAAATCTACAAAGGTAACTTTATCCAACCACTTTCGAAGCTGGGATCTAGCCCTTCCAACTTCAGAGAGGGATATCTCTATATGATTTAGCTATGTTTCCAATTTTAGATATTAGGCTAGGTAAAGGAATACGTCGGTTTTTGTTGTCAAAGTATTTTTTGAATTGGTTGAGACAATCTACACATCCATTGGGCTATGGGGTCTGCGTTTAATAAAATATGAAATACAAACCAGAAACGCAAAGGAACAATTTTCACAGGGTGAGATAATATAATCACTGGATCTTTTAGTAGCTTAAATGATGATTAGCAGAAAAGATGAGAAAGATATTTCAACAAAGAAGCAGTTAAGAATTCCTTTATTGAAAATACCAGAAGAAAAACATTAAAATCTTTCGAGTCAGAAACAGGGTATACGAGATAAATCCTGCAACATTCATTACTCTTAAAGATTAGAATTAGAAAACAAGATGATCACAAAGAAAGAATAACATTCAACTTAGAGAGAAAACGTCACCAGTGAATACACGCAATAATCCTGTAAAGTGTCTCCTTTTTATTAATGGAAGATCTCTTCAAAAATATTACAGTTTGAATAACGTCAGGGTGTGAAGATCAACAACCCTCAATACTTTGAAAGGTGAAGTATTTATAACTCAAATTACAAACGTTCCTGTCACAAATGACCAGGACATGCTAAATCTATTTTTAGCCTAACTAATTTAACAAATTTCCTAAATCTAGGAACTGCTTAATGACTTGGTGTAACTGCACGCTGATTTCTGGGTAGATCGTTGATGAAGCCTTTGCACGACCTCATCTGACTGGAAAAGTGACTGGACCTGGACAACTCATCTTCTAATCGATCAGATCACAGATCTCTTCCCATCTGAGATGACTGGGGCACGTTGACCTTGAGCAGTCTTCAATACACTTCGTCCATTTCTGTATACTTGGCGAATGTAGGCTTGGTGAGGAATATGTATCGAATATCATGTTGGATACTGATGTCCAACTGAAGGGCATCCATGAATGCTTTGCCAGTGATTCTCCCTTGTATGCCAGCAAACTTTGAACTATCCTTATCCACTTCAGCCAATCTCTTCTTGTAGTCTGGGAGTGTCACTAATTTATCATTGATCACTTTCAGACCAGGAAGACCCTTCTTCTGGAGAGCTTCAATTTTATTGAAGAACCTTTGTACCCCCTGGTCCATGACTTGAACCTTTTCTTCCAGCTGAAGCATTAATCCTCTCTTGGTCAAAACCCTTTTGACCTCAAGGATGGTCTCTATTCTGTCTTCAATCTTCAGCTCTTCCAGCTCTTCCCTGGTCTTAGAATTGAGGAACTTGATGATTTTATTTGCCTGTGTTGGCATGTCTCCCAATTCTACTCTGATCTTCTCAATGGTCTATTTTCTCCTCTGGACCAAATCATTCTGCTCAAACATGAATTGGATCATGGGCCATATCTCATTTATGGACTTTGTGATGTCTGTCCATAGATTCTCTTTGACCTCAGCCAAAGTCTTCCCTGCCACTGTTTGCTTTTGGAGCTGCTGTAGCTCCTACTTGAGTTGCTCTGTTACCTGCTTTTCTTTGGAGAGACTGGTTTGGAAGGAATTTTTTAGTTCCTGAAGGTTCTCAACTTCATTTTTAAGCTTGTTGATCTCTGTCTCCTGCAGGTTCATCTTTTCCATGGATTTAGCCAGGTCGGTTGTATTCTCTTGGGATGTCAATGGAGCTGCGGATGGGACTGCTATCACTGATACAGTGCTTGCTCCTGAAATCGGAATGGAACTCAATGGAATGACTTCCATTGGCTTCATCTGATCCTTCTCTTTCAATAATCTCTCCATCTCAGCTTCCATTTCTTTGAGCTGTGCATTCTGCTCCATGAGCATCTTGAGCATTTTGTCCTTCTCGCCTTCTTTCTCTGTTATCTCCTTCGCCTGCAAGTCCTCTGTGGGCGGGAGCTTCAGTTGTTTCCTCAAGGAGGAAATGTCAGCATTCTTCTTCTTTATCATCTCCTCCACTTCTTTCACGTTCTAAGGGTCATAGCCGATCTTGAGGACCATCTCCTCCAAATTTTTGATTCTATTGTCCTTCGGAAAGGGCGATATCTTCTCCAACTTGAGTTGCGTTTGAGCGTTGTTCAATGATACCTGTAATTTTGTTGCAGAAGAGGAAGCATGCGCCAATGTATGGAATACCATCTCCCCTGTCTGCTTGTGCAGATCCATCTGATCTGTTGGGTGCACGTCCTTCATCTGGAATTCGAAGGTGGCCCTCTTGTAGTTCGTGATCGCCTTGGGGTCTGGTACCTGTGCCTAGAGAAAGGCCATGTGCATTCTACCCTTTTCTGTGTCAAATGAAGACAACAACCTATGCTACACCGTTAACGTCTGCTTCCGAAACTGAGCATAAGTACTGCTGGTAAGGGTCTGGTTCCTTTTCTTGATCATCTCGTACTTCTCGAAAATGCTGAACTTGGGCCTCGTCTTGCTTTGCTGAGTGTCCAATGGAGAGTTTGTGGATTTCTTCAACAATGCTGGGGTGATTTCCTTATGAAGGCTCGAACTGAAGGGTGGAATAATAGACTTAGTCATTATGGTATGCAGGGCTTCTTGTTCTCCAGTCGGACCAGGAACTGAAATCGTTTTGGGCCTCTTAGTGTGCAACTAGAACTCTTTGGACGATACCTCCATGACAGGCGGAGATAAATCTTGTCAAGGCCTTTTTTCCTTAGGGACCTGTGGCATGGTCGTTGGTGGCACAGTGGTCGGGGGAACCTGCTGTTCCACTTCGACCAAGGTGTCAGGCACCCACACTGTCTGATTGGCGAATTTTTCAATTTCGGGCTTGGACACATGAACATACGGGATGTTCTTGTTCTTCAACCTCATCTCTGAGATGATCCCATAAGGATCATAGTGCCATGGGAAGCTCATAAAGAACTTCATTTCTTTCAACATCCTGTCAGCTTCTTCCCCGGTGCCCCGACTGTTGCAGATGAAGGAGCCAATATGCCCCTTGATTCGAAGCTGCTGCTTTTTCTTCAATGATACAAAATGGATATCATCTGAATTCATAATCTGCCTTATGTATTCTAAAGAAAAGATTCTGACAGGAAAATATTTGGGCAGCTTATACGGTGCCAACTCGCAGCTGTATACTCTGATCTCGGTATG
>SNQJ01S0024571.1:68486-78905 GCA_010110895.2 Picea sitchensis | reverse complement strand
ATATTCTCTGGACTTCGTCGTTTATTCGAGGCTTGGGCCTGCCGCTCAACATGCTTACCACAGGGTGATAGAATTGATCGATGAACGCCTTGAAACTGTACACTGTAGAGTTGTGCTTGAGAAAGGAAGTCCATGCTATGACTGCCTGAGGTTTACCATCTTCGTCCATCTCCTGCATGGAAAAACTGAATTTATCTGCTTGAAAGAAAACAAACATGTATGCCAGTATGGACGAGTATCTGAACATGCCTTCCGTGCCAAAATTCACGAACTGTTCGTGAATATTGTCTGCCAAGAATGTACTGAAATCAAACTGGGTGGTGGGTTTTTTGTCAGCGGAGAAAATGGATAGAAAACCCAGAATGGGCTCATCTACCCACTGATCAGAATAGTATCCCAACAGAGCGCAAAGGGAAGAAATGACCTGGTTTCCCTTAGTGGAGAACATGGACGACGGGTAAGGGGGATTTGTGAAAGGGAATTGAGCGGATGTGGGAAGGAAAAGCTCAAATATTTGAGATCTTTGGGGAAAAGTCATTTTCTGATACAACTCTGTAAGGATTTCCAGGTTGAAAGGAGACGTAGAGTCGGCACAGGAGATTTGCATCACCTAATCTATGAACTCGGGCATGATGAGGAACAGGATGTCTCCGGATGAGGAGACAACGACTCTTTGTTCAGGAATATAGTGAGCTTGACATTTGAGCGTGAACTTGGGAAAATGGTGGATCTGGGGAAAGAGGTAAAGGGGTAAATTGGACTCCCAGAGTCCAATTTCATCACTCTGGTCCAGGAAAACTTCCCTAAGCCATGACTGGAGGTCTGAGAAATCGAAATCTCATTTTGTATCTGCGATTAACCAGTCTTTGTCGACCAGTGGAATTTTTTCCAGGTCGACAGGAGGCGGGAGAAATGGATTCTCCTCTCCTTCTGCTTGTCTGGGCTTTGGCGTCGTTTCTGCAATAGTACCTGCAATAAACACAACGTTAGTGGGGGTGGATAACTATGGTCGAGGGCAACGGAATGCAACGGAGGAGTAAGAGGTGAATTTCTTTGGTGCGATGGATGAATAGTGAATGTAAGGGGAATAACGGTAGTTTTATTTAAAACTGGGGTCGGCTGGGCACGGGAGACAGGTCAACTAGATAACGGGTGTGTTATCCAGTAATAAATGGCCAACGGATCACTATGAGGATGAGATGGCAGGTGACGGTGGCTAAAATATACGGACGGGTGATGTGGCGGCTAGGGATTGGAGGTAAAAGTCGCAATAAAGGGGCTTACCCTGAGTGAAAAAGGGGAAGGGGACTGACAACAGTTATGGGATGTGACTAACTCTGGAAGAAGTGGAAGGTGACGTCCTTAAGTGACGGGGGTCTGTTAGATAGAAGATCGTGATGGGACTCGGGGCAATAAATTGACGCAGCGTATGACAAGGGGCCCGCCAGAGGGAGATAACCATTCCGGACCCCCCCCCCCCACTTGGTTAAAAGTAGATCATCCGGGGGGGTCCGAAAATCATTTTGGGTCGTTGATCAGCGCGCTCATTTCTTGGCCGTAGATCTTAGCGCACCTTTTATCACTCATTCCGGACCCCCCCCCTCCATTAAAGGCAGAACGGACGGGGGGGTTCGGAATCCAATCTTGGCCATTGATTTAAGCGCTCAACCCAGGGCCGTCCAGATGCGCGCAAATGTTATTAGTGATTCCGAACCCCCCCGGTTAAAAGCAGAACGGTCAGGGGGGTCCAGAATGCTCTGTACACCGTAGATCTGGGCACCGCGATCAGGACCGTTGAAATGTGCAAGGAGCATAAAATGGGGAGCGGAGAACAAATGCGCTGGGAAAAACTTAGGATAAATGCATTTTTATGGCTTTTTCCCCAAACTTTCAAGTAGACACCACCATGGGGCTTCGACCAAACTATCTTTTAGGCATTTGAAACATGGTGCAACATTTTACATCAAGCTAGTTTTATTGGAATGAAACAATAAAGAAACTAACCTACATACTAACCTATCTTCCTATGACAGTTAACCCAGATTAAACTGTTGGGTTAAGAATTTACTCTACCCTGGGGCTATCTGACCAAGATTAGGCAGTCTGGCCAGATTTATTCACTAATCTAACCTAGACACTTTAGCTAAGATTAAATTGTTTAGCCAAATCATTCACTACCCTATCAACATCAAATTTAAAAAGAACTTGGCCATGCTTGAAAGGTATGGACCAAGTTACTATTATTGCATGGGGCTTTTATTTCAATTCTTTTATGCCCTCTTTTTCTTTCTTTCTTTTTCTTTTCTTTTCTTTTTCTTTTCTTTTCTTCTTTCTTCTTTCTTTCTTTTTTCTTTTTCTTTTTCTTTTCAAATTATTTGCAGAATGAAGAATCATTTGTCAACAAAAACACTAGAGACAGATAACATCCCAGTCACCAGTTGATTCCTATAACTTATAGAGTGATAACACAACCAAGGGGATTTTCTGAGTTGAGAGACTTGGAACAGGGTGAGATCAGGAGCGCTGGAGCATAAGATTTTGCTGCTGAAATGCAAAAACTCCATAGCCAGATCAGACGACAATTGCATAGTGCTAACTAGAAATGCAAGGACAGAGTTCATCAACATCGCAGGGAACTTCAATTTGAAGTAGGAGATCAGGTTTTGGTACATCTCAGGAAGGAAAGGTTCCCTAGGGGAACATATAACAAATTGAAAATGAAGAAGATAGGACCATGTAAAATCTTGAGGAAGTTTGATGCCAATGCCTATGATATTGAGCTACAAGATGGTGTGGGAATTTTGCTCATATTCAATGTTTCAGACCTGTATCCTTACAGGAAAGATGACACAGAACGATCAGAAGATCGAGAAAATATTCAGTGGGAGAAACAAATGCATGTGGCAGAAAATCCACAGATGGAGAAAATTATGGATCAGAGGATTTGCAAGAAAACTAGAAGAAAAACGTATTTTGAATATGTGGTTAAATGGAAGGGACACCCAATCGAAGATGCCAGTTGAGAAAACGAAGCTTCCATCCAAAAACTAGGAAAATCAATGCAGGAGCTCATGGACAGGAGTCCATGAATTTTTGTCAAGGGGAGTATGATGCAGGAGCATCGTTGGCAAGCACGCAGAGGAAATACCACTCAGCACATAGGATTTCTTGCAGAAATTCAACGTTGGCAGTTGCAGCATATTTTGAATCCACCTTAACTCAGCACCGGAATTTACCTTTTGAGGCATGCTCGAACCAGTGCCGAAATTTACCCTTTGAAGCATGTTTTGAAAATCACAAGCAGAGCAGGAGTTTCCACTACGACTCTAGAATACGACTAGACTAAGATAGCGTAGGATGGATTTTAGAGTAGACATTTGGCCAGGGGAAACCCTAGAAATATCCTCTGATTTAAATAGAAGTTTGTAAGCCCACATAGGGTTAGCTGCAATGCAGAGGGAGAATAGTTGTAAGAGAACTGCGAGTTAGCAGGAAATCTGAGTTTTTTAGTTATTGTAATTTGAATGTATTTCGTATCCATTTTGGCACTTGTGAATAGATCAGAAGGAAAAGTGATCCAAATACATGGTGTGTGAATAGTTTTTTCAATTTCCTGTCATTTTTCTTTTTTATGAGCAAGTGAATGAATCTCCATAGTAGAGAATGGAACTGGGAATGTTAGTTTTCCAGTTTCAATTGTTTCTCTTCGTTTGAATCTCTTCAAGGTGTGGATCGAGCCAGAGAGGAATGCTAGGAGATCAGGAGGAATTTCTCTGTGAGAAACCCTTCGATCTGAGTTATCGAGATCCCTTAGATGCAAGGAGTGCACGGGAAATAGAGGTCTACACTAGACGAAGCTTAGGAGGAATAAAAACTCAGAAAGTGTTATCAAGATCCAGGAACCAATTTCCTAGGAGAAGTGAAGGTCGAAACCTTCAAGGACTTAGAGAATATTCTAATTATGAGAGACTAAGAGATCAGGAGGAGGAGCATTATCAACCATTGGATCATGGTGGAGAGTCAGTAGTCATCTGATTTGAGACAAGTTGCGTAAGCTTTAACGCTGTGTATGTCTAGGAGGGAAAACCCACGAAGGTTGGAGACTTCAAAATCTCGGAGCCCAAATCCACGATGAGATCAAAACCGTTGATCGAGTAGGGATAAGTGTCGATGGATCAACTGTTTTGGGGATCTCTCGGCAAAGGAGCTTAGGGGGTGAGACTTTGAAATCACTGAAGTTGGGAATTGAAAAATGTGATTCGACCATAGCTGTCGATCAGGGGGAGGAGAGAGAACCGTTGATCTGCAACGAAGGAGTATTTCACAATTTCGGTGATCGACATTTCAGTGACTAGGAGGAGGAACGAATGAATTCGTGAAGGGTGAAGTTGTGAAATGTCGAAGTGATCGCAACCATTGACCAAGGGGAGATCTAGGCCATAGATCCCATGTCATCGCGATTTTGGCGTTCTTGACTTGGAGGAGTTAGACGTGCCTTCATGGAAAAGCTTGTGGTCATGGGTGTGTGGTCACGTAATCCAGGGAGAGGGAGGGGTTAACCTCCATTATCCCTCACCAAGGTTTCAGGAATTGGAGGAGCCAAGGAATCGATGTATTGGAAACCCCAGGGTCACGAAACACGACATGTTCTTTTGAGATAAGCCCGTGGTTGTGCCTGCGGTCATGTGGAGTGGAGGTTCGCACCTAGTGCTGGTTTGCATAGGAAAAACACAGACAAGGACTTGTGGATTTAGTGTTAAAGGTTCTAGTGTGGAACCAGGAGAGCCATTCTGACTCCTGAATCAAAGATCCTAACTGGGAGGTCACGCATCCCTGAAGAGGAGATAGGGGGGTCTACATTAGGAGGTTGACGACATTGTTTTCATGAGTTCCTAAACAAATTCCTTGAATTTTTTTTCAACGTCGTTAAAATTTTCTTGCATCCGATGCATCAACTAACAGACATCCTTGACATCAATTGGTTTGGCCGCTGACATATGAAGGTTGATATGTTCCATATTTGTGGCCATTGGAGATGTCGTTTCTTACACCAGTTCCAATTGGTTGTAATACAATTGGAATCTATTAGCTACGTCTCATATGATGCCTGAGACAATTTTTCATTTGATGCGGGTTGTCATAATCTCCCAAAGATTGTTGGTAATTGATGTCATGGTCTCTTTCTATTCAATAGGGGATAGGCAATGCAAAGTTTGTTGCTTCTATTCAATCTAGGATTCAGTTGATCAGATTTGATCATCAATAGCATGGAGTTTAGGGGCATTCTAGAGGTGTGTTCAAAGCTTGAAACTATATTTAACCACCCCTACAAATTTTGCAATACACAATTGTCCCCATTTCAGTGCCTCTTTTTCCACTGCTATTTTTTGTTGCAACTCCTAATTCTCTGTAGGAGGGTGATAGAGATTTTTTTGGAGCTCAAGGTTCTACACTTCCAAATATTAGACTCTCTCCTCGACCTTTCCATGATTGCGTGGGGTGGGGAGGTCCGAAGTCTCTTCTATTATATGGGGGACTTGTTCAAAAACCTCATTGACTACACTAATAAATTATGAATGCATAGTGACTTCCATTGTGTGTAGTGCCCTGATCTCTGCATGTGTGGCTTCAATCTCCTTCCAGATGACTATTTTTTAGTGAAGTTGATCATGTGTGTCTTAATGTGCGGTAATTTCTTGTTCATTCCACTGTTGTAATTACTCATAAGATTGGTTGAGGTCCCTATGAATATCCCTCATTTCAGTCATAATGTTATCCATATAATTGTGTAGGTATTTTTAAGGTACCTCCTCCACTTCTATCTCGACGTTGGAGTCAAAATTCATTATGACCAATGGATTGAAATGAAACACTTATCTCTGGGTACTACTACTTGGTGATGTTAGGCTAGAGGTGTTGGTTGTCCTCTGTTTTTTTGGTGGTGGGGTCTCAACTGATGGAATACTCATCAATCACAATGTGTTGAATTTGATTGTTACCTCTTTTTGCATGATTCGTTGCATGACCAGTTGCCCTTAAATCTCGTTGACAAGTCTTGGTATGACTGCGTAAATATTCCCCACTACTTCTGCAGAGGTGTTGGTGTCTATCCCTTTAATGTTTCCTAGATTGGGTGTCACTATGTGCTTGACATAATTTGAGGGGGGCTTATCCCTGATGGGTGTAGTGTGAATATATCGCAGGGGAATTGGTGTGTGTGTTTGGTCATTAGGATTTGATCTTGAACCTAGGTTGATTAGTGTGGTTGATATCTTCAGGGGTGTTTATGTCTTGTTTCATTTGGGCCCCTTAACTTTATCATCTTCCTTGTCTGCATCAACACACATCCTTGGGCCCATGGGTTGTTTGCGCTTTTCTCAAGATGTCTCCTCTTGTTGTTGTTTATCCATGGATTTCTTATCCTTTTGTTGAGTTTCTTCTACCCTTTTTCTCTCCTATTTCCTTTTGGTTCATGTCTTTATTAGCTCAAACTCCTCATTAGGTGTAGGTTTAAGGTGGTCAGACCATTCTTCGATGCCCTGCTAAATATCATCTTCGGTGATGCATAATGGAAGCATGGTTTTTGTTGCCTTTGTTTTTGTGCTTAGGCAAATAAAAAAATTATGAAAATTGAATTTAAAGTGGAGGTAGTCTTCATACCTACTGCTCGGTATTCATTGTGTTGTATCAGTTGCTTGAATGAGTTGGGTGTACCATTTATTGAATTATTTATTAGTCAAGGATTGAAGAATGTCTCACTCGAGACGCCATGAAAATCATAAATACCATTAGTCTTGTCCAAGATGGGAAGGGACAATACATACAAGAAACCTCTAGAGATAACCCATTCATTCATTCATAGTTTATTGACGAATTAATATACAAAAGAACGTAAATAGATATACATCCACACCATAACACATGAAATGAAAAAAGGGAAAGGTGTTCAGATTCCATTCATTCTGTTCAACAACATTCAAATATGATTTCATGCATAGAGGTCGAAGCCTGCTCAAAATTCATCAAAAATCAATCAGAACGGAGATGTGTTGTGTGTTAATATCTCTTCTCTTCTCATTCATACCCATATTTTATCTCTGAACAACAGACTTATGCAAAAGCTATTACAAAACTAAAATTGGAACTCTAACTCTATTCCAACTTACTTATCTCTTACAATAATGAAATCTCTCTTACTCAAAATTCCCAATCATTTACATATTTGCATGCATCCCCCCATATATTTCATATAGCATGGTAATCATAACTACTTTCCATCTCATACATAACCTATACCACTATCAGTCGGGTTGTTACATAATCAATTACAAAGATTCATGAAGATCTTTTGGGATCTAGCCTGCACACGGTTCCTTTAAGTTCTCATTCACAGTACAAATGGGTTGGTGCAGGAAATGCAAAATCATCTTGACACACACAATAAAAAATGGGTTGGTGCACGCAATTAATCCTTGGTTGGAACAAACTCTGAAATCTAGTGCCGCTCCATGCATATGTTTCAACATGCGCACATCATTGACCTGTCGCACACATGTGATCTTTGAACCTTAGGTTCTAAAAAGCCCCCAACATTATTAGTTGGCTCATCCTCTAACCAATGACATTGTTCATGGAATGATAGAGGATGTTGACGACATTGTTTTCATGAGTTCCTAAATGAATGCCTTGAAGTGATTTCCAACGTCGTTAAAAGTTTCTTGCAGCTGATGCATCAATTAGCAGACATCCTTGACATCAGTTGGTTTGGCTGCTGACATATGATGGTTAATATGTTCCATATTTGTGTCCATTGGGGATGTCGTTTATTTCACCACTGCCAATTGGTTGTAATACAGTTGGACTTTATCAGCTACATCTCATATGATTCATGAGACCATTTGTTGTTTCATGCAGGTTGTCATAATCTCCCGAAGATTGTTGGAAATTGATGTCATGGTATCTTTTCATTCAATAGGGGATAGGGAAGACAATGCTTGTTGTTTCTATTCAATCTAGGATTCAACTGCTCAAATTTGATCATCAATAGAACAGACTTTAGGGGCATTCTAGAGGTGTGTTCTGAGCTTGAAGCTATATTTGACTACTCCTACAAAGTTTGCAATGCGCACTTGTCCCCATTTCAGTGCCTCTTCTGCCACCGTTATTTTTTGATGCAAATCCTAATTCTCTACAGGACGGTGATGGATATTTTTCTCGAGATCAAGGTTCTACACTTCCAAATACTAGACTCTCTCCTCGACCTTTCCATGATTGCACAGGGAGGGGAGGTTTGAATTCTCTTATGTTATATAGGGGACTTGCTCAAAAACCTCGTTGACTTCGATAATAAATGATGAATGTGTAGTGACTTCCATTGTGTGTATTACCCTAATATTTGCATGTGTAGATTCAATCTCCTTGCAGACCACTATTTATGAGTGAAGTTGATCATGTGTGTCTCGATGTGTGGTAATTTCTTGTTCATTCCAATGTTGTAATTATTCATAATATTGGTTGAGGGCCATATGCATATCCCTCATTTCATTCATAATGTTATCCATATAGGTTTGTAGTTATTTTTTAGGTACCTCCTCCACTTCTATCTCGACGTTGGAGGAGTCAAAATTCATTATGACTAATGGATTGAAATGAAACACTCATCTATGGGTACTACTACTTGGTGATATTGGGCTAGACATGTCATTTGTCATCTGTTTTTTTGGTGGTGGTGTCTCAACTGATGGAATACTCATCAATCACAATGTGTTGAATTTGATCGTTACCTCTTTTTGCATGATCTATTGCATGACCAATTTCCATTTGAGCTCGTTGACAAAGCTTGGTATGAGTGTGTGAATATTCTCCACTACTTCTGCAAGGGTGCTGGTGTCTAGCCCTTTACTGTTTCCTAGATTGGGTGCCACTATGTGCTTGACGGAGTTTGAGTGGGGCTTCTCCTCGATGGGTGTAGGGTGTATCTCTGGTAGGGGATTTGGTGTGCGTGTTTGGTCACTAGGATTCGAGATTGAACCTAGGTTGATTGGTGTGGCCGATATCTTCAGGGGTGTTTATGTATTCTTTCATTTCAGCCCCTTATCTTTATCATCTTCCCTATTTGCATCAGTGCACGTCCTCGGGCCCATGGTTTGTTTGCACTTTCCTCAATATGTCTCCTGTTGTTGTTGTTTATCCATGGATTTCTTATCCTTCTCTTGAGTTTCTTCTACCCTTTTTATCTCCTGTTTCCTTTTGTTTTGTGTCTCTATTTTCCCAAACTCCTCATTAGGTGTAGGTTTAAGGTGTTCAAACCATTCTTTGATGCCCTGCTAAATATCATATTCGATGATGAAGAATGGAAGAATGGTTGTTTTTGCCTTTGCTTTTGTGCTTAGGTAAATAAAGAAATTATGAAAATTGAATTTAAAGTGGAGATAGTATTCATACCTATGCATAATATTGGTCGGTATTCATTGTGGTGTATTAGTTGCTTAAATGAGTTGGGTGTACCATTTCTGAAATTATTTCTTAGTTGTTTCCTAAAATTGCTTGTCCTTAATGTACTTCTACATGAGGAACTTGGGTGCAGAGAAGGATTGTGAGTTGGCTGCATCATCGTTGTTATCACTGAATTTTCGTCTGCACATGGCGACAAGAACTCCGCATCATCAAAACAACAATGAAGTCATTCATGGCACTGAATTAGTTCCACAGCATTCCAGAAGGGTCAAAAAACTATACAAACTAACCAAAATTGAAGGGCTCTTTACAGCAGTGTGGCGCGCGCGCGCATGCGCAGGACAAAAACGTGTTATGCGCGCATGCGCGCCCGACGCGCATTTGTCCACACAAAAACCCGCGCATCTGCTAATACGTCGCATTAATTGAATAGGTCGGCTTCCCAACCGCCTACGGACCGGATCCCAAGTTGATTTGACTCTTAAATCAGAGCCGGCTCTGCAAAATCGGCGAGTTAATGACCTAAGTAAACCCTAAACGGGTCCCTGTTCACACTTGAAGAAGGTTACGTGACCGCCTGAAGAAATGCTATAAAAAGCCTTGAGGATACACTGTTTTCGCAAGAAATTCTAAGCACTGTTATGCTGTTCAGATGGTTTAAGGGCTCATCCTTTAAACAACAACCCATCAACTGCATCACTGAGAGTTCTTTCACTATTGTGTGCAGTTCATCTCACTTGTAAGGAAAGCAATTTGTGTTGAGGGCCCCGAAGAGCCTTCCGCTGGGGGGAGAAGGAACCTCTGGTCTCTTTCTTTAGCGTGCTCTGGTTTCATTAATACACCAGCCTGAAACCATTGATGGCCCCTGTGTCTTGTGTTTGATGTTCTTTGTTTATTTTCGCAGTGTTATTTGTTTTCAGTTGATAGTTAGATTGTAGTTAGTTTTGTTTTCTTTAACCCTCT
>SNQJ01S0024571.1:52142-68476 GCA_010110895.2 Picea sitchensis | reverse complement strand
AATGGGGATATTGCACTACAATTTTGTGGTTCTCGAGATCATCTTGCTGATATCTTCACCAAGCCACTAGGAAAGTCAGTTTTTGATTTTCAGAGACAACACTTAAGCATAGTGAGTGCTGATGATTGTAATTGTTGAGTTTAAGAGGGAGTGTTAAACATAATGTAACTTCAACAGTCTGACTGTACACTGCCAGTTGTACTGAACAGTTGTACTTTCTATTTTTGTCTTGCTTGAGTCTATTTAGCTCAACCTTCTTGCATTGTAACTGAGTTAGTACTTCTTCATACATTTCAATATACTGTTCTATTCTTTCTCTCTGCATTTCTTTTTGCTTCACAATTTATCAAACGAGAATATGATTGCTAGGTAACACCAATAATTCGAGAATAACTAGAGCAAGATCTACAATACTATATTAAACTAGATCAAAAGAACTATGACCTCTTTATTTAATTTTCACATCCCAAGGATTATAGATCGACAATTTGTTGGTGTGAGCAACATCGACCATCAAACTTGAACTCATCGCCATACATGGAAAACTACCATGGTAACACTAGGCCCTAAGAACAAAGAAGCTCAGATACCTATTGATAAAACATAAACAAGAACAACAATATGGTGGAAAATGCTCACTAACCAACACTAGTTTGAATTTGTCACTATCAAGATGAGGGTGTCGGATACCACCGAAAATGCACCTGCGCCCATAAATCTTCCAGTATTTTGATCCTTCATTTCTCACAGCGTTGACGAGTAGCTCTGCAACAGATTTACTTGTTGCAATGATGTGGAGAGTATTCAACATATAGAAGAACCTATCCTGGCATATAGACTCGTGTTTCACATAGGGGACTATAACTGTAATTCCATACATGCAGACGATTCAAATAGATATGGTTCCTTAAGACGACAGATTCAATGTTTTCAGGAAGATTCTACAGATGAAGAGGAAAAGGAAACCGGGAACTTGATACAACACAGAAATAAACTTATACACAACACTCTCTCAAGAAATCTCACACACCCTAATCTACAACATATCAACCGTGATGGATCTGCGTTGGGAATTGTCATGGAAATTGGTAGTTCCATGAAAATTTTCAAACTAACGAGAGGATGGAGAATACCACTGAAGCCGTGTTCTTCAAAATCGTCGTGTATTTTTCTTTCTTTCGTTCGTTCCATGCTCCCGCTGCCTCTCAGATCGAATTCTTCTCGGCCAAATAAACGAGTGTAGATCTGCAACTTGTTGTTGTGAGCAGCTAGAAAATTACCATGAAAAAAATTAGGTTTTAAGAACTATAATGCTCTGATGGGGAAAAGGCTCACTAGCCAACATTAGTGTATTCACACCAATGTTACATATTTACATCGAAAGGCATACACCTATTGACAATGGGCAGATTTAATAGGGGTTTAGTGCTTAATAAGTTTTCTATGGACAAGATTAAATATGGCTGGAATATTCTTAGTAGTCACACAAAATAAATGGCTGTGATTTCAATCATTAACTTCCTAGCTATTATAAAAACATCCGATTATGTGTTTACTTTTTTACATTTACCTAATCATATTTAAAAATTTCTTTGATAGCTAACTGATTGCCACGTAAGTGATTAACAGAAATTAAAATATTAACACCAAATAAATGAAGCGCAACCATTTATTTGTTAATCAATAATAAAATTCAATATATTCTTTTAAGCATTCGTTTCATATAGTACAATGGGTGATGTCACCTCATAGAGAGATTTGCTCTAAATCCTAAAATCATACATGATGACTAGGCTATGCAATCTTAACTAAATCATTAGTCATCACTTGAGGACATATTACTAATATCCTAAATGAATAATACAAATATAGGTGACAATTTAGACTTAGTGATTGGTAAAGGTAAGCCATAGGCTAACATTTTCAACCCTAGTTTTATTGCATGAACTTTACTTGTTTAAAGGGTTAATTTTTTCTTGTTGTTTTAACTTGATATATTGCTAAGGATTGTCATATTTCATAAATTTTGTACAATTATAGTTTTTTCTCTCATTTGTAGTGTTTGAGGTACCATCTTTGCCTATTGTAACTTGCTAAATATCACAAATTGTCTTGGATACTTCTCACACACAAATATGAAAATTGCTTGATAGAACCACCTTACACCCACCTTGAAAACTTTGATTTAGTGGTGGTCTATTTGAGTAACTAATAGAGAAGACCATAGATTTGATCATATCTTGCTATATGATTCCTTGAAGTTACTATGGAAGCCCCGTTATGTTGGATTTTATCCTTCACTAAAAGGATGGAAATGATTACTAAGGTGACAATAATAACAATTCAGTGTTACACTCAAGTGAGTTTATCATATTTACCATTGGTTTAGGTTAGACTCTCTTAATTCCCCATAACCCTATAATAATAAGGAACTGACTATTTTCCACAAATACATTTTCAAAAAAAAATAAACAAGCAGAAGGCCCAGCCGGAAGTCTGTCTATCCGATCACAGCAGCCGATGATCATGTTGCAATGCAGAGATCAGCTTTTAAATCTGTTGAGGCGAAGGAACCCTTGAATGTAAATGCAACTGCTACAGGAAAAAATGTTCGGCGTATCAAGATCTTGGTATCTGCGAAGGAGTATAACGAATTGTTTTCTCAAGGCCGCAGCCAGGAATCTATAGGCTCGTTTCTGGGACATAAAATGGAGGTCCAGGGATCCAATAGCAGCCGTAGTGTTCGTGTAAGTTATAGCGAGGATAAACAGGTATCTTCATGGAGGCCCTCGCTCGAAGCCATACCTGAAGATTAATGTCATTACATTCTTCACGTAAGCGATTGTTGGGAGTTTTGATAAAATGTTCTCGCTTTAAATTTTAGATTGTCAAAAGTTTGCCCAGACATAATGGGTCGTTACATATGAGATAAACCTTGTGATGTTTATTACTTGTATTGGAATGTGAGAGCAGAGGATTATTTGTATGTTTCATATTACTTAAAAATGAAAAAACTGATTGCATTTTATCTTCTACTACTAAACGAACATTTTTTTATCTTACATATTAACAGCACAGCCACTGCAGGAATTTAATATGTAATGAACGCAAGTATAACTCAACGATAAACTTATTGAAACTATATGTATGATCCATAAGGTGATTTTTTCGCTTTCATATATATTTATCATTTCACATGGCATAATTCTATCCAGAAATTTCACAATCAAAAACATAGTTATGAGTACCTTGCTTTAATTTTTTTTTTGAACTTAATATCCGTTTTATATTGGAAAGGACCTTACAGTCCAGGAGAAAATGACATCATAATAAGAATTAAATAGAAAAATAATAATAATTAAATAGAAAGAAAAACTTTAGATATAGCTAAAAAAAATAAAAAAATATTATATTCAAAAAGATGAATATACATTTACTACAGTTCAGTTCATGAAGAAAGAATACATTATTGAACGACTCATAATAGTCATTAGTGAGCAAAAGTATCATGGGCCATAATAGCTTTCTCTTACGTCCAAAAAATAGGAATCAAACACTACAATATATCATGATCAACAAATACATATGCCAAAAAATGCCCAGATTAAAGCTGGAATTCCACTACTTCATTTCCATCCCCTTCACAAATTCTCAAAATTGGATTAAAGCTGAAATTTCATTACTTCCTTTTCCATCCCCATCCCATTCACAAATTTATCCATCCCCATCCCATCCACAAATTTATAGTCTCTAAATGCTCCTTTCTGGAGCTGCAAGGCTTTCTTGGAGAGGCTAGTACTTCTTTTTCCATCCCATCCACAAATTCATAGCAGGGAAATGGTCCTTTCTAGAGATGAAGGCTTCCTTGGAGAGGCTAGTCACTATTGTGATGAAAAGAGAACCATTAAATGAGCTTATTTGAAATTCGAAGTCACAAAGTAATGAGCCAAGTTTCACATTCTCCTCTTACAGGTCCATTTTACAACAAGCTTTGAGTCTCCTTGGATCTAAAGTTTTTTATCCCTTTCACCTTAGATACAAATAACAATTTAGATACAAATAACAGAGTTCTGAGAGATGAATTGAACATGGTTGTTTCACCCTCTGCAAGGGGCATAAAAAAAAGTGAAAGTAATAACTATGGTGCAGATGCACATGCTTATGCATGCAATCTATTTATGAAACAATGCTAGTGCAAGCAAGTATATTGTGTGAGGAGAGGATGGTTGTATGACTAGGTTGGTTATTGTAATTCTCTCTTCAATAGAAGAAGACTGATAATCATTACCAGTAGTTTTTTACAGAATTGAATTTCCACATAAATCACTGTATCAATTGTATGTTTATTATTCTTGGTTTGATACATCTTTTATCTATCTCATTTATGCTTTGGTTTATGTGCTATGTTTTACTTCAACTTCTAAACAATTCCAACCCCACAATAAAGCGGATGCCCCTAGCTTGGTCCGTCGAAATATCTCCTCAGGAATACACTGGGCGGATTCGGCATGATATGAACACGCAGCCTTTTACTTTTCTTCTTTACCATATATTCCTTCGAAAGATTGGTGATAAGGGCTGCTCAAATCTGATGAGGAATGAATTCATTTTTAAAAATAAAACTGTTTCGAGCCCACCATATGTTGTTAACCAATGTACTTGGGAGCGCTTCAAAATGGTGAGCCTGCTTGTTATCCAGCCAAAATCTAAGACTTACGTCGAACTCCTTGTGCATCGAGGTAACCTGTACTTGGAGGTCCTTTGCCACCAATGTCAAAACTCTTTCTGTGTAAGAGCAGCGCGTGAAGGGTGAGCACAGGAGTTTTCATTGGATCTGCATAGAACACAGAAGCTCGGAGCTCGGGCCTATCCAGCCTCATTTTAAACACACGTGAGCAATTTGTTATTAAGGGCGAGCCATAGAGATATTTGGCTCTTTAGGGGTGCGTGTAGCTTCCAAAGGGAGCTCCACCACCAACTCGTTTCATTAGAGAAGCTGGTCTCCGCCACTGCATTATATCCACCAACTCGTTTCACTAGAGAAGCTGGTCTTCACCACTGCATTATATCCAAGCTTCGCTATGTATTCACCCGAGCTGTGTACTCACCCGTCTTTGGATTGCTTTTGATCAGCAAAGAGAGTTTTACTCCACTTCATTTAACAAGATATAGTTTGAGGCAGAGTGTTGGAAATATTAATTACAAGTAGTAAGCTTTAGTAAGCTTTATTATTAGGCGAGAGATGTTACTCAGTCAAACATAGTCAAACATAGGAAACAGGGAAGTTATTAATGAGTCGATCTTTTATCTTTCTAAAGCTCTTTAAATCATATAGAGTTAATGAAATTTATTGTCGTCTTAAATACTTAGTTTATACAAGAAGTCTCTGTCCTCATTTTTATATGTCCAAGTCTTTATATGTGAGTTTATAGGTAGTATATATACAGAGAAATATAATTAAAAACAACAGTGTAAGAAGTCAGAGAATACAAGCTCTGTTTTTTGAAAGTCTGTAAAAATTGTTGGAGCCAAAAGATAATTTTTTATATTTTATAACCACCAACATTATTCAAGTTGATAAGATATATTAATCATTTGTGTGGCTGTATATTCCTGACTTCTGTTAGGCTTGTGAACTTATGTGCTAAGAGTTGATTTTATGACAACAAAAAAAACTTGATAAGATATATTAATCATTTGTGTGGCTGTATATTCCTGACTTCTGTAAGGCTTGTGAACTTATGTGCTAAGAGTTGATTTTATGAAAACAAAAAAAATTGTTTTATAAGTGTTATCATCACAACCAGCAGTCTACCGGACAATCTGGGAACTGCGCTTTAAGTATTGAGACCTCAGCCATGAAGTTTTGGACCGCGCAGTCTTTGTAACTGCAGCGCCCTGAGAAAGTCTGGGCGCTCTAGAACCGAGACAACAAACCTATATAGGGTGACCATTCTGCTGCCAAGGGTCCCAACAAACCAAGATCGATACTATTCTTCCAACCTGACCTCCTTCTACATCGTGGATTTTGAGCATGTGCATCTGCCGGGAAGCAAAGACCAGCTTCATGAAGGGCTTGTTAGAGAGGATCTGAGACAAAGAAATCCTCACCTGCACCTAGCCACGGGTCCGAGCCTAACCTCATCTTCTTCCCATTACGTATTTTCCAAACGGTCTACTGTCATACAAGAGGGAAAGCCGCTCTCAAAGCTTTCAAACGATCGATCCTCTGGGTGGCTTATCGGAGACCTGAACCAATCCTTGATAGACATACCGTTTAAATACTTAGACTTCAGTACTGTTCCCCATAGAGAATAATTATGAAGGAGTCCCACATACCCTTGGCTGCCCCCCACACACATACATATCATAAATTACTATGAAAAACAATGAACTGAGGCAAACAAACTAATTAATATATATATATATATATATATATATATATATATATATGAACTGAGGAAGAACAAGCTAATGTATTTCTACAATGATTCTTGCATGGTGTTGTTACATAATGTCAGATTTTTATGTAAATTGGTAAAAGTCACAATAATTTTATTTAATTTTTAATAAAAATAATTACAATACATCCAACTGAAATTTTTATGTAAATTGGTAAAAGTCACAACAATTTTATTAATTTTTAATAAAAATAATTACAATATATTTCAACTCATAAAACTAACTATATCTTTAGTGATAAATTATTTAGAATTAAAAATATATTTACAATTTTTTTTTATATTTTTAATGATAAATTATTTAGAATTAAAAATATATTTACAAACTTTTTTAACTACTATCATATTATTAAAAATAAAAATAATTATATTTTTAACATTAAAATTATTAAAAATAAAAATAATTACTTTTTTAACTATCATCATCAAAATTATTAAAAAAAAAAAAAATTACATTTTTAATTATTATCAAAATTATTCAAAATAAAAATAATTACAATATATGAACAAGTAGAGGTAGAAGTAATTATTCCTTTATCACAAACCATGAATGATATATTTACAAACCATAAAAATAATTATGATATGAATAATATATTTACAAACCATAAAAATAACTATGATATGTGAGGATAAAATTAATTATACTTTTAGTGACAAACCATCAAGAATATATTACTAAACTTTTTTTAAACTATGAGAAGAATTATCAAAACCAACATGGTTGTACTTTCTTTTAGTATACAGTTTATAATAACGTGAAATATTACATGGTTGTGTTGTATTTTAGTATAAAATCCATAATAACATGAAAATTTTTAATTGCAAATTGTTATGTTAGAGATATTAAAGAAGATCTATATCATAAGTAATATATGAGATTATTAGTAATTTATTAATTTAGTGATTATGTTATAAGTAATATAAGATTATTTGTAATTTATTATTTATTAATATTTTTTTTATTAAATTGTGATAATAAATTTTTATTATCATTTTTTGTAGTGGAAAATAAATTATAAAAATAAAAAATTTAATAATTTTTCTTAAATTTTATGTTTTGAAAATTTTGATTTATTTTAATATTTAATAAATTATTAAAATTAAAATAATTTTTAATTAATCAAATGTAATTAACTAAACTATTTAAATATATTATTTTATTATTAAATGATAAATACTATGTATTTTGTTAACCTAAACATAAAATAATATATAAATAAATGATGATGACATGACTTGTTAACTCAAGCCTAAGAAATCACTCTCCTAAAATCATACTTAGAAAAATAGAGGCTTGATATGAGACCTAAATGAAAAATTGATTGTTAAGACAACATATACATTCAATCTATACAATATCATTCTATTTTATACATCATTTCCATGGCATCTTTTCTTCCTCACATAGAAACTCTGGACACAAATCCTCTTCAATGATTCACACCATAAAGAAGTGACCACTAAAATAACTGATTTGATATGGATTTTGGTTCGAAGCTTCACATAAAACCTAAAGAAGTGGCCACTAAAAAATGATTTGATTTAAAAATTTTGGTTGAAGGTTCAGATGAAGAAGTGATCATTGAAGGAAGTGATTTAATATGGATTTTGGTGGAAGGTTCATATGAAGAAGTGATCATTGAAGGAAGTGATTTAATATGGATTTTGGTGGAAGGTTCACAATTATATTTAAAGATATATTATTTTTTCATTTCAAAAGTACATTCCACTAATTTTATGATATATTATCTTTTCATGTCAGAAAAACATTTCAAAATTTTACAATCTTATCTCATGGAATTGACCATATTTTATAGTAAGCATTTGTTTTTTGAATGTTTAGTTCAAATTTGATATAAGTTTTTTTAAAGTTATTATTTGAATTTTCAAAAAAGAATTTAATTATGCTGAAAGGCCTATCCCTATTGGAGATGAGCACAATTAATGATCTTTTAATCTTAAATTCTAATTTGATGGTCATGTATTGAAGATGCTGGCATATTCTTAGTCGTTTACCTAAGAATATTATCCGTTAACCTGTTTACTTTTTAACATTTACCTAATCATATTAAGAAATCACTGTAACATCATATGATTGCCACGTTAAATGATTAACTTTTGGAATTCTTCAAATGTCCGTACATAGCTGAAATGTGGAGGGTTTGTTTTCTATGTGAGATTTAGCCACTATTTGTGTGATGAGCTGGAAAGTTCGCAGTTTCTTCATACATGGACCTGGAGTTTTCACTGAATTTTTTTTTAACGCGAGAATTTTTATTTATCTGTCGTTCGGCATTCACCAGCCGCGCTGTGCTAGTAATAGATCATTATTGACAAACAAATAAGGTGTTTAAAAATAAGATGTTTACAATTATAAAGAAAACGGTGTTTAAAATTAGATATAATTTTTTTTGTATATATATTTTTTTTTTTTTTTGTTATATTCAATATTATAAAGTTATACATATTCTCTTAATGTGCTTTTAAAATTAGATATAAAAAATTTTGTATATATTCTTTTTTCTTCAAAATTTGTTTAAAATTAGATATAAAAAATTTTGTATATATTCTTTTTTCTTCAAAATTTGTTTAAAATTAGATATAATTTTTTTTTGTATATATTCTTTTTTCTTCAAAGTTTGTTGTATTCAATATTATAAAGTTATACATATTCTTTTAATGTCTTATTATTTTTATAGATCTTGATGAAACATTCTATTATAAATAAAATATTAAACTACAAAATATTTTATAATGAATTTTAATTTTTTCATTATCAATGTGAAGGATTTGATTAAATATTTATTATAAATAGAATATTTAATTAAGAGATGAAAAACTCATTTATAAAATGATTTTGTAATGGATATTTATTATAATTAGATAAAGAGTTATAAAGGATTTGAGTAGAATATTTAATTAAGAGAATTTTGTAATGAATATTTATTATAATTAAATAAAGAGTTATAAAGGATTTGAGTAAATAAATTTTAATCTTTTCAATGTCAAGGACTTGATTTAATATTTATTATAAATAGAATATTTAATTAAGAGATGAAAAACTCTTTTGTAAAATGATTTTGTAACGAAAATTTATTATAATTAAATAAAAAGCTATAAAACATTTGATTAAATATTTGATTATAAATAGAATATTTAAGTAAGAGAGAAAAGACTTTTTGTAAAAAGATTTTGTAATGAATTTTCTTTATAATTAAACAAGGGTTGCATGACAACTTAGTGGGAAATACATGTTGAACAATGAAACTTAATATAACTAAATACACAAGTAATGAATATTTTTTGTCAAAAGATAATAATTGAAGGTTATTTGTTATTCAAAGTGTATAAGGAACCTTAAGTTGAATGGAACTATAATATTCATAAATATAATATAAATATAATAAATATATTATAAATATAATATAATTATAATAATAAATAATATATTAGATAATAAATATAATATATATACAATAATGCATAATAATAAATACATAGTACAATTTTTTATATTTAGATGTGGTGATTAGTGAAATTCATTGATTATGTAATTAATTCTACATATTGAAAGATGTGAAGTGAGCAATAACACTTCAATTCTATCAACCAATTAGAAATGAGAAACACAAATATTTTTATTATATCCAAAAAATATATATTTGTTTTCCTATGTTAAACATTACATTGCATACACAAATTTATAGTAAAAGAAAAATTAATGTCACATCAAAAACAAACTCATTATTATAGTCCCATGAAAGGGACTAATAAAGAGTTATAGGCTTTTAATCTTATAAATTTTAAAAATAATTTACCTTGACACGAGATTCTATATAAATATTATTTATATATTTTAAAGAAAAAAATAAAAAATATTAATATCATAAAAAAAAATGAATTTATTTTTTTTTATTGAAACATGCAGCACCATGAAATTTTAAAAATATTTATTGAAATATTTATTATAAAAAAGATGAATTTTAAATTCCCTTAATCCAATGCAGCCCCATGAAACATCCATTGTAAAAATATTCGTTGTGAACAACGCTTAGCGTGTGGAAAACAGGGTAGTTTTGGTATGGTTACGACCATCACAGAGATCAACCTCCCCAGAAGTGAAACAATTCTTCTTGGGAGCATTCTCGGCATTGAGAGTTATAGACTTTTTGGGGAGTGAAAACTTAATCAGCCTTGTTCGTGGATCTAGGGGCAAAGCACACATTTGACTCTGGTAGATTTGAAGTAACTGAATGTATTTTCATCATGGGTGTGAAACTATGCAAATTGAACGATCGTCTCAAACCGAAAGAAGTATCTTTTGTTTGCATCTCTTCATTAATTCTCCAAGGGTCCGTCTGTGCCCTATGTGTGGGTCCCAAACTAGCTTTATTGTTGTGTGAACTGACTTGCTCGCAAAAAAAATTTCAATTGAAGAATGAAAGCGGGTAATTGATAAAAATTATAGTGCGTGAATACCATTCCTTTGGAGAGTTATTGTCACCCTGGTGGATGGCGGCAAGGCCACACCAGCCCTGATTACGCCTTTTATATTATTACTTAACAATTTGTGTTTGCAAGAACATCCAACAAGTAATGAAGACATTCATACATAGGAAAAACGAATATGCAAAGTGGGCGTTCAAACCGGCCTAACACTCTATTTTTATTACAAAGGGAGAATTGTGTCAAGTGTACAACTAGTGTCACACCGAAGATATTTTTACGAGCTTTGCTCAAGTTTACTTAATAACCCATGCAAAACACAGTGTACATATTTCCTTAGTCACCTTGCAAAAAAATTTGTGCCAGTGACCGAAACACTTGACAAATAACTTCGACTTCACCTTCGTGCTTCAAGCATGCAGACCATGTTTCCCTTTCCATGCTGCCATTGCCTTAATCTGTGCAACCTACAACACCCAACTTCACCTTCCAAGTTTGCTCGTATGTCAGCTTGTACAAGAAAATATTGCCCTCTTCTGCACTTTGGTGCAAACTCCACAAGGTGGCACAAGTAACCCACCAGGCTTGACTTGCCCCCTTGGGAGGAGCTCACCCTCTCTACCTCAGACTTGCCTCAAATGCCTCATTCCCGCGATTGTGAAGTATGATCATCTCTTCCAATCTACCTTCATTTTGGTCTCCTCCTTGACATATATAGGTGCTCATCCTTGTGAATTGGCACATCCCTTACTTTAGAGTGACCCATCATTTGGAAACTTGTCCTCGTAACACTTGGTCGGCCTTCATTTAAGGTGCACGAGTTCCTTAGGTGAGTCGACCGACTCACCTAGGCACACCCTCCTCTCCTCTAGTCGGTTTGTTCATTTTGTTTGGGTGCCCAATTCATGCCCACAACTGATCGTCAACCAATCAATTTTCAACCGATGGCCAAACATATGTTGCATGGAACCCTTGTCAAGCTCCCTTTGGCACGTTGGGCGCCCAAGGTGACCAAGCTCTCTCACTACAAGTATGCCTTCATTCATTGGTTGGATCGGGTGCCTTGTTCACCGAACCGTTCAACCAATGACCCTTTCGTTCCAGCCAACCCATCATTTCGGTGATGCACTTGTTTCTTCCTTTGGTAAAGCACCCATCACTTGCCCACTTCTTTCATCAAGACGGTCCACCTAACTTATGTTGTAAGCCATCTTTGGGTGGAGTTGTTCTTTGCATGGCGCACACCCAAAGATCCCCAACTCTTGCATATATAAAGACTTTTGTCTCCTCATTCGCACTCACTATCAATGTGTTTGTCTCGTTCTGTGGTGGAAGTGTGTGCACTTGGGCATGGCACCCCAAGCCTTACAAGTATGCTATTAAACTAGATATTAGAGATAAAGAAAACACTAAAGGATAGGACAAGTGGAGGTCAAATGAAATAACACAAGCCTCAAGGAAAGATTCTATGAAGCAAAGAAAAGGTGTTTGATAAAAAAATTCCCATAGGCAAATGGTAAATTCAATTAATAATAAGCAATTCGTAATTGGTAATAATCCATTTAAGGGGATTAATTCAAAGCAGGTGGGATGGACAATTGAGATAGAATGATAGAATAGTAGTTGGTTGGTTACCCCACCTTATCTTCAAAGATGAGGGGCATGAGCTTTTTGTAAGGGTGTAGTTTAAACTTTTTATGTTTTTTTATTTTTTTGTCACTATCATGTAAATCCTCCAAATAAATTATGGAAAAAATCTCAATTTTATATTGTTTAAATTGTGTTTTTGAATACATAAATGGATTCAACACCCTCAAAAACCCTCATGTCATCCCTAATATGTAATCTTCATCCCTAAAACCTGCAATTTTGCCTATCCTTTTAAATTTCTAGCCCAATTTTTAATAAAAATCATAAAAATAAAAATGAATTAAAAAAAAAACTAAATAACCTATAAAATCTACATACAACTAGTTTGAGTTTTATAATGAAAACATATACATACATCAACCTATTTCATTTAAATCAACCTATTTCATTTAAATATGGTATAAAATCTACATACAACTAGTTTGAGTTTTATAGTGAAAAAATATACATACATCAACCTATTTCATTTAAATATGGTTTCAATTTTTTAAAACTTTTCATTAAAATTGACTTTAACCTTCGGAACAAAAAATATAAAGATAAGCTTACTAATTTATTTGTGGAATTGATCAAATTTAATCATTTCGTCACAAAACTTCCTCAAAATATAGTATCTCTCTAAAAGGTTAGAAAGTTACTGCATACAATGATGTTTTCTCATATTATTTTTCTCGATTTAAATGAAAATAGCTAATAATTGAAAATATTTCATAATTTGTGAAATCAGAAATATGTATCGTTTAGTAAATCAGAAATATATATCGTTTAGTTTCAGAGCTTTAAAATTACATATGAAATGCAAATTTAGAAAAGGGTTATGTATCCAATATTATAATTTAAAGTGGAAACACATGTATAAACTAACTCAGAGAAGAGTATGGTTAACCATGTGTAGGATATCTTTTATCCAAAATTATTTGGAATTACATTTTCTTTGTGGAATTTCATGTAGTAAATGTGGAAAATTGCGTATCAAATATTTAGTTTTATGGTTTTATAGATTATAGAGTTAAGATATAATTTTTTTATATTTTTGCATACTTGACATGGAATTAACACATGATATTTAAAAAAACTTTAAAATTGACCATAAATAAAATATTTTAATGTCCATCTTAAATAAATTAATTTTATATTAATTTCATATATACAAGAGGTAATTCTTTCAATATTTAAGAGACAAGTTGCTCACTGTGACCATAAATAAAATATTATTTTAAGTAAAATAACATTAAATCACCTTTATATATAGAGAAATAACTCCTTAAATACTCAAAACGGAATTGACAAGTGACACGTAAAAAATATTAAAAAATATTAAGAAATATATATATATATATATATATATATATATATTTCAATGTGGCCCATAAATAAAATATTTCAATGTTCACTTTAAGTAAAATATTTCAATATCAATTTTATATATATAAGAGAGATAAAACAATTGAAACTAAAAAAATTCTTATGGTTAAAACATTTCAATGGTGTATTGCTCGATATGAAGGAAATGTGATGCAATGCATCACTAATAAATGTATTTTTGTTTAATATTTTTATCCTAGGTTCTAGATACTTCTAGATTCATATATATGAGGAGGATTTGGGTAATGGCTTGGGGGATTGTCTCACAAACTGGTATTTTCCATCGGGGGGGGGAATCCAGGACAAGTGGTGTGGTGGTTTTTTTAGGGAATTCCTAAGGTAGTGGTTCTCTGACTGGTGGAACTTTGATATGGGGAGGGGCCTCAATGAGAGGAGTATTGTCTCTTATATCTCTCTTGTTAGAGAAAACTACACACACTTGTGCTGAAATAGAAGGGTTTAGGAGAGGTGGTGCTCTATGAAAAGTCCCTAACAAAGATGGGTCCTTGAATATTCCAGGACCGATGTCGATGACTGAAAAAACATCCAAGCTAGTGCAAACAAGGGGGAGGATGTTATAAATGTTGGTGGAGTGATTAGGCTCGTAATGTGTAAGTTGGTCGATGGTGATTATTTTCCCGTTATGGGGGAACATCATCGTACGAAACATAGAAGATGCTACTTCCTTCATAGGATACATGTAGCTAGGTACGAACAAGATATTGTAATCAAGTGGGGCATCGATAAATTCAATGTCATTCAAGATGGGCTTTCCACCAAGTTCGACAAGGACATTTTGGAAGAGCCCTTCAGGGGATGTTGGTCAACCGTCATAAGCTCTCAGGGTGATGGAAGATGGTACTAGCTCAGGTGAGTTGAGTTTCTGCAATACTACTTTGGAAATGATGCATGTGGATGCATCTTCATCGATGATGCACCAATGAAATGTGATGTTCCAGATCTTAACTGGTATATGAAAATCTACTAGAGAGGGGACGTGTGGTTCTCCTCTATCTAAATCAAAGGTGATTAGTCGGGTATTAACAGGGTCAACTGCCCCCAAGGCAGAGAGAAAGGATTTTCGTTGTGATGTTGGAGGACCTCTAACACAGACATGGTTGTAGGAGACTGTGCTAAGTCATCGACCAGACTGTAGTTATATGTTTCCCTAGAATAGGAGTTATGTACATTCCGTCGTAGAGGTATGTGGGGTATACGAGGATTTGGTTCAATATTAGGGAATGGGATCATCAATGGTTGTCTGGTTGTAGCGGGAGTTGTTTATGAGGTGGTTGGGGTAGAATCGGGAGGCATGCCATATTGACGGCCACATGTTTGCAGAAGAATCTCTTCTTCACCATTATGGAGGATACTACGATCGACTAGATTTATGGGTTGATTGGGACCTAGGTTTTGATATTTCCCCATTTTTGGTGGTGTAGATTTTATCTCTTGTTGGGTATTCATCACACCTTGGTGTGGAATAGGGTTTTGAAAAATGGTTGGAGGTGGTGGTTGTAAATAATGTTGTGGGGCCTGCTCAGGGGCAAGTGGTGCCGGAGGGCATTGAGTGTTCATGGATTCTTTCATCCGTTTGTAATCGACAATTTGGGGGCAGGGGTGAGAATAATGTCCATACTCACCACATAGAGCGCAATCGGAGTTAGTTATGAGATTATTGTTCTTCCCTTGTCATGGTTGGGTGTTATTGTTACCCCCTTGGGGGTTTTGGTTTTCCTTTGTTCTTGGCATTATTCAGCGGATGGGATGGATTTTCCATATTCAACTGTTCAAAATCATGAACCTTCTGAATGGGAGAGGGATGAACAAATTAACACCGACATGTGGTTGTCCTGGTGGAGGAGCAACTAGTTGAGGAGGAATAGGAAATGGAAATTATGGATTGTTTTGTGGAGATGATCCATATGACGTGTAGGAATTTGAATTACTTCTAATACTGTTTTTGTTATAGAGGGGGGTTGGTGGTGGACCCGCACTTTATTGTGAGACCAGATGTATTGGGGGTCCCCCTAATGACGGAAGGGGAGCCACAGGATATGACTGTTGGTGAGTGGGAGGAGGGTAATAAGATGTCCCTATATATGGTTGAGGGTACTGATTTGCACCATATGTGGGTGAAGGGTGCATGTAAGGGTTGACATGTGTCATAGAACCAATCAACCCATCCACAACATGAGAAACCCCAGGTTTGTCTTGGCCAAATGGTAGGGGTTGTTGGGCACCAAATCGAGTTATCTTTCTATTGCATTTCCATTACCTTTTTGACCTTTTTACACTTATTTACCTATGTTTACTGTTAATGTTTTATGCCATTATTATAGTTCTTTGCATTTCATAAAGATAAGAGCATAATAAGCACAAGATCACTGAGAAATACACATCCACAAT
>SNQJ01S0024571.1:39432-52092 GCA_010110895.2 Picea sitchensis | reverse complement strand
CCTGAGGTAGTGGTTCTCCTACTGGTGGAACTTTGATATGGGGAGGGGCGTCAATGAGAGGAGTATTGTCTCTGATATATGTCTCGTTAGAAGAAACTACACACACTTGTGCTGAAATAGAAGGGTTTAGGAGATGTGCTGCTCCATGAAAAGTCCCTAACAAGGATGGGTCCTTGAATATTCTAGGACCAATGTCGATGACTGAAAAAACATCCGAGCTAGTGCAGACAAGGGAGAGGATGTTATAAATGTTGGCGGAATGATTAGGCTTGTAATGTGTAAGTTGGCCGACGGTGATGATTTTCCTGTTATGGGGGAACATCATCATACAAAACACAGAAGAGGCTATTGCCTTCATAACATACATGTAGCTATGTCCAAACAAGATATTTTAATCAAGTGGGGCATCGATAACTTCAATGTCAATCAAGATGGGCTTTCCCCCAAGTTCGACAGGGACATTTTGGAATATCCCTTCAGGGGATGATGGTCGACCGTCATAAGCTCTCAGGGTGATGGAAGATGGTAGTAGCTCAGGTGATCCGAGTTTCTGCCATACTACTTTGGAAAGGATGCATGTGGATGCACCTTCATCGATGATGCACCGATGAAATGTGATGTTCCAGATCTTAACTGGTATCTGAAAATCTACCAGAGAGGGGAGGCATGGTTCTCCGCTATCTAAATCAAAGGTGATTAGTCGAGTATCAACAGGGTCAACTTCCCCCAAGGCAAAGAGCAAGGATTTCCATTGTGATGGAAAGGTTTGGAGGACCTCCAACACAGACATGGTTGCAGGAGACTGTGCTAAGTCATCGACCAGACTGTAGTTATGGGTTTCCCTAGAATGGGGGTTATGTACATTCCATTGTAGAGGTATGCAGGGTATACGAGGATTTGGTTCAGTATTAGGGAATGGGATCATCAATGGTTGCCTGGTTGTAGCGGGAGTTGTTTTTGAGGTGGTTGGGGTAGAATCAAGAGGCATGCTATATTGACGGCCACATGTTTGCAAAAGAATCTATTCTTTGCCGTTATGGAGGATACTACAATCGACTGGATTTATGGGTTGATTGGGACCTGGGTTTTGATATTGCCCCATTTGTGGTGGGGTAGAGTTTATCTCTTGTTGGGTATTCATCACACCTTGGTGTGGAATAAGGTTTTGCAAAATGGTTGGAGGTGGTGGTTGTAAATAATGTTGTGGGGCCTGCTTAGGGGCAAGTGGTGTTGGAGGGCATTGAGTGTTCATGGATTCTTTCATCCATTTGTAATCGACAATTTGGGGGCAGGTGTGAGTATAATGTCAATACTCACCACATAGAGTGCAAGGGAAGTTAGTTATGAGATTATTGTTCTTCCCTTGTTGTGGTTGGGTGTTATTGTTACCGCCTTGGGGGTTTTGGTTTTCCTTTCTTCTTGGCATTATTCAACCGATGGGCTGGATTTTCCATATTCAACTGTTCAAAATCATGAATCTTCTAAATGGGAGAGGGATGAACAAAATTAACGCCGACAATGTGGTTGTCCTGGTGGAGGAACAACTGGTTGAGGAGGACTAGGAAATGGAAATTATGGATTGTTTTGTGGAGATGATCCATATGACATGTAGGAATTTGAAGTACTTCTAATGTTGTTAGGGTTATAGAGGGGGGTTGGGCGTGGACCCGTACTTTATTGAGAGACCAAATGTATCGGGGGTCCCCCCAACGACGAAGGGGGAGCCACATGATATGATTGTTGGTGAGTGGGAGGAGGGTAATAAGACGTCCCTATATATGGTTGAGGGTATTGATTTGCACCATATGTGGGTGAAGGGTGTTCGTAAGGGTTGACATGTGTCATAGAACCAATCAACCCATCTGCAGCGTGAGAAATCCTAGGTTTGTCTTGGCCAAATGGTAGGGGTCTGGGTGCATCAAGAAATACTGTGTACAAGTAACATGATTGAGCATAAATGAGGTTGAATTGTTGGGCCTTATTGATGGCTTCCTCTTCTGATTGAGGAAAAGTGGATGCTACATCCTTGGAAATCATGGGGATGAGTGATTTAAGAAACCAATCGAGACGTTGTTCTTTGGTGGTTTCTGCCTTACACAAATTACATCGCTGACACCATTCATGGATGTGGTTAGCGATATGGATATCAGTGGTTTGTTTGAACTTGGAGAGAAGTTCCAAGCTAGTGTCGTGTTGAACTGGTAATTGGAAAAAGGATAAAAAGGCCATGGCCAATGATTCAAAGGTCACATGGGACCCTGATTTTTTGTCCACATACCATTTGGCTGATGAACTAGTGAGGGTTCTTTGAAATAACCTCAAGCNGATACTACAATCGACTGGATTTATGGGTTGATTGGGACCTGGGTTTTGATATTGCCCCATTTGTGGTGGGGTAGAGTTTATCTCTTGTTGGGTATTCATCACACCTTGGTGTGGAATAAGGTTTTGCAAAATGGTTGGAGGTGGTGGTTGTAAATAATGTTGTGGGGCCTGCTTAGGGGCAAGTGGTGTTGGAGGGCATTGAGTGTTCATGGATTCTTTCATCCATTTGTAATCGACAATTTGGGGGCAGGTGTGAGTATAATGTCAATACTCACCACATAGAGTGCAAGGGAAGTTAGTTATGAGATTATTGTTCTTCCCTTGTTGTGGTTGGGTGTTATTGTTACCGCCTTGGGGGTTTTGGTTTTCCTTTCTTCTTGGCATTATTCAACCGATGGGCTGGATTTTCCATATTCAACTGTTCAAAATCATGAATCTTCTAAATGGGAGAGGGATGAACAAAATTAACGCCGACAATGTGGTTGTCCTGGTGGAGGAACAACTGGTTGAGGAGGACTAGGAAATGGAAATTATGGATTGTTTTGTGGAGATGATCCATATGACATGTAGGAATTTGAAGTACTTCTAATGTTGTTAGGGTTATAGAGGGGGGTTGGGCGTGGACCCGTACTTTATTGAGAGACCAAATGTATCGGGGGTCCCCCCAACGACGAAGGGGGAGCCACATGATATGATTGTTGGTGAGTGGGAGGAGGGTAATAAGACGTCCCTATATATGGTTGAGGGTATTGATTTGCACCATATGTGGGTGAAGGGTGTTCGTAAGGGTTGACATGTGTCATAGAACCAATCAACCCATCTGCAGCGTGAGAAATCCTAGGTTTGTCTTGGCCAAATGGTAGGGGTCTGGGTGCATCAAGAAATACTGTGTACAAGTAACATGATTGAGCATAAATGAGGTTGAATTGTTGGGCCTTATTGATGGCTTCCTCTTCTGATTGAGGAAAAGTGGATGCTACATCCTTGGAAATCATGGGGATGAGTGATTTAAGAAACCAATCGAGACGTTGTTCTTTGGTGGTTTCTGCCTTACACAAATTACATCGCTGACACCATTCATGGATGTGGTTAGCGATATGGATATCAGTGGTTTGTTTGAACTTGGAGAGAAGTTCCAAGCTAGTGTCGTGTTGAACTGGTAATTGGAAAAAGGATAAAAAGGCCATGGCCAATGATTCAAAGGTCACATGGGACCCTGATTTTTTGTCCACATACCATTTGGCTGATGAACTAGTGAGGGTTCTTTGAAATAACCTCAAGCAGATGGAATCATCCATGATCTTGTTTGAAGAGCACCATAAGTGGAAGGTCATAACATGGTTGGTTGGGTCTTCCCTTGGTTTTCCTTCAAACTTCGGAATGTCTGAAGGAAATTTGGTAGGCATATTGGGCCAAGTGGCATCATGTAAAATGGGGTCATTCATGAGTTTGGTTAAATCAGGAACGTTGAGGGATGCCAAGTATGGCAAAGGAAAGTTTTGCAGAGGATTAGTTTCAGCCATTGTGTGTGTAGGTAGTTGTTAGGATATTTAGACACTTAGGAGTTAGCTAAGATCTACTTGGTCTAATGTGTCATTAGGTAAAAGTGTGTTTCTTAGTGTGTTTCTTGAGTATGCATTAGTATGCATTTGTAGTTAGGAAATCCGATGGTCATGATTTGTTCCCAACATAGAGTGATCCGACGATTCATATTCTCCTCAATCTTAAAGACCATTGATCTGTGGCTTAGAACTCGATTGGTCCATGATCTCTATTTAAATAGTATGGAGGGTCATTTGACGATGATCAATTGTGAGAAACTCACTTGTAAAATATCTCTGTAATATTTTTCTTTTGCAGTAATAAACTACTCCAAGTGTTCGCGTTGGTTGGGGTTGTGGATGTTTCCCCGTAGGAGTTTTACCACGTCAAAAGAGCAGCATGTTGATCTTTGATCTGGTTGTGTGAGTTGTTATTGAAGGTGTTTGTCCTCTGTTGGAATACCTGTGTTGTCGAACAATAATGAACCTGTCCCTTGAGAGTGATTTGGTGGGTTTGTACTTCTTCCTTGAGAAGACATTTGACCCTCGCCTCCTTATGAAGGAGAACCAAGAGATGGATTTCCTTGGGTATTTGACCCAAGCAAAGTGGAACCAAGTAAATCCGATCCAAAAATAGTGGTGCTCACTGGGGTGTGAGATGGTTGAAACGGTGAGTTGGAAAGACTAGGGACTCCTCTTAGGATAGGAGGGAGATTCTGCAAGCGTTTAGAATGATGTTGATTTTTTTGTTCCCCTATGGTTCCGACTAGCAAAGTGAATGTGTGCAAATGGTGACAAGAGAGAAATAAATGAACAAGTGCTTTTTATATTTTTTACCTTCACAAAATAGTATAACTCACAATTTCGTGTAATGAAATGAACATCATACATCATCTCTAAAATAAACAAGCATGTGGATAGGTTGATTTTGTCCTCGTGGGGGAAAAAAGAACAAAAATAAATGCTCGTGTCCTAAAATACCTATCCTCTCAATTTAGCACTGGGACTTCCAATAACACTCGATGGTGGGGTCTGAATCCACCGGAAGAGGAACTAGTGAAGGTTCAAGTAATCATTTATAATGAGGGGTAGAGGGTGCATATCCTGAAAGAGCTGGTGATATTTCCCAATTGACACACAAAATCTGATCAAGGTGTGATTGCAACCCACAACCACCACCTGGGTAGATATCCTATGTTTGACCACTAAGTACCTCTATCAAAGTGAAACATTTAGATTTTCGGCCTAAAAAATGGGTCATGGGCTCGATACCCTCATAAGAGTTGGGTGACTCAAGGAGGGATGCGCAGAAAAACTAGACCTCGACCTTTGACTCTTCACGGGTATTTCCCTACCTTATGGTAGAGGAATACTTAACTTGGAGGATTTGAAGGATCCCTATTCTCAACTTTTATTGTTTCAAAATGTGAGAGCTTGATAACGGGGGGTTGTTTGGATACCTACCCTCGAGATCCTATCTAGACTAAAAAAATTCTTTAGGCACCTCCCGTGGAGGAAAATTTAGTGCGTCTTTAGAAAAAAATTAGATGGAGTGGGATGAGAGATTGGGGTCATGGACCAACCTCGTTTGAATTTAATTGGTGTGGATAATTTCTAAATAAGTAGTCAGATCCTTCAGAGTTCTTTTGAAGTACTTTGTGGGTACTTAAAAATAAATATTACTTCGACCGCCACTATTCTAATAGAAAATATGTTTGTGATGAGTGGCTTTGTGTGCAAGAAAGTGAAAAGTGTGCAAAATATTTTTAATAAGTTAAGTGTAAGATTGCAACATGTAGATTTCCTGTGGTCCTTACATATATTTTTACCTAGCTTACTGCAATTATTTGGTACAACCTTGCGGAATATATAAATCCCTAGAGAACTAGCAATGTGGACATATGGGTCTTTACTTGATCCTTTAAACTCCCTAGAATGTTGCCTATACTAAGAAATCTTTTGAAACTATCATAGGATTGTAGACATGTGGGCATGTATGGGCCCGTTACTTGATCTTTTAAACTTTCCTAGAGTGTTGTCTAGACTAAGAAATATTTTAGAAACTATCATAAGATTGTAAACATCTGGGCATGTATGGGTCCTTACAAAGCTTTAAGATAATTTTCCAAAACTAAGAGGTACCCTATGGGGGTTTTGTCCTCTCCTAATGATTTTTTAAGGGAGATAAAATTTCCTTTCAACTACCTTTTCTGATTCCCGAGATCACACTTGGGTGTGGGGGAAGAGAATACTTAAGGGTTAAAATTGATTTATAGTCCCAAATTAGTTGACTCGTATTTGAAAAAGAAATAGCTTTAACTCAAAGTTTTAAATGCCAAATGAGCCATCCATGTGGCAACAAAGAAAATAGAAGAATAGTGATTCTTTTTACCCCTATGTGCTTATGTTAGCTAACCTTCCTTGTGAGAAAGGACTCTAGGTGAAGTGTGATTTCTTTACAATGTGCAGTAAATTAAAATCTGAAGGCAAGGGGCTCTCAAACCACTCATAAAACCCTTACAATTTTCCAAAAACTAAACTTGTGCACGGGTTGTAATTTTGACAGTCGCGCTAAGGGTGAAGAATGCACACAATGCGTGAGTATATGAATTTTTTTATGCGCACAGAGTGCAGAATGCGTGTCTCTGTGCTTTGAAAGCTGCGCACAACCTATCACGCGTCGAGAAAGAAATTTTCAAATTAAATTCTCTTTCCTTGGCGTTGAATTCTGACTTTGGAAGACTGGATTAGGTTGGTTTTGGTACCTGCATATCCAAACAATTAGAAATAAGTTCTCTCAAGACTTAAATAGGGAGGAATTTGATTCACAATCCCCAGTATGGTCACCAATCTGTTGTGTTGTGTTTTTTCTCATGTGTTGGTTTTTTCACATGGATGAGAAAAAACACAACACTTACTTGGCTAGTTAAGTTAGCTAAACAAGGCAGAGGTTTGTGAGTTGATTAGATAACCAAATACACATGAAACAATGAAATAAAAAGAAAAACAAAAATAAATAAATGTTAGAGAAGATTTCAAGAACTAGAACCATGAAAATAAAATGACAATCATATAGCTACCAATGGATCAATGTATTGATAGGATAGCAATGTAGAGAAAGGCAGGGACTTATGAATCCCCTCTTCCTCCTAGGGAGGGCTCTTGAGTTCCCTAATAGAGAGATCTTCTCTTCATATAATGGAAAGTGACAATGGTGAAGAAATACAATGCCAATCCTCTCAAGAGGTGAGTCGAATGGCCCTTGCTATAGTGCTTGAATGATTCAAAGAGAAAAGAGGATTCTCCAAGAAGAATTCTTGCAGCATAACAATAGCTTGAAGTTATTATTTTTCTAGCACACTCATGGAACATATTTATAGTGTCCATCCATGGTAAGATGTAACTGGTTCACAATGTGAACAAGGGGCCTTTTAGGTCACTCCCTATCCCTTGACCAACCTCCAAGCTATATTTTGCACAGATATAAGTGTCAAATCATGTTGGGGGTCGAACTAGAGGTGGTTGATAGGTCGAAAAGATTCATAAATGCACCGTTCATGAGAAGTGCATGGGTTTTCTCATAGACAGTTGTGCATCTTGCGCATTTTGCACACAGTGCGTGATTAGGTTTGTGTTGGCCTACATATTCTGCGCACAATGCACGCGCTTCCTTTGGTGAATTTGCGCACTTTGATTTTTGAACCAAGTATATAGTTTTATGCCTTTTTGACGGATTTTGATGTTGCAGGTGTACTAATTGCTGCTAGAATTGATGTCTTTCTTCAATCTTTTTGTGTAATGCTATAGATGAGTTTTCAGTGATAACGATTACCTTCATAAATAAAGTTGAGAATATAGTCAAGAGTCGAGTGAATACTATTAGAATTAAGGAAAGTGAGATCGCATACTTGGTCACCATAGTCATTTCAAGATAGAGCTCTCGAACAACCAGGGGTGATTTTAAGAACCCTCCTAAATTTATATGTATAATAAATGGGCGAATCCCCATGATACATAGGAGAAATTGAAGGCTATTTTATCAATAATATAAAATGTATATATGATTTTTTGGCGAATCTTTTAGTCAATTATATAATCTTGTAAGATATTGGAGAATCTTTCACTGAATTATAAAATCATGTAAAATATTGGTGAATCTTTCACTAAATTATAAAACCTTGTAAAGTCTTAGGGGATCCTGCCATAATGAGAATTTAGTTCTATTTTCTTTTTACATACATATCTATGTGATGCACCACCCACTCACCTCCATGAACCCTAATTTCAAAACTGGCATCCCCATACCCACACCCACAACTGTCCCCATACCCACAACCACAAACTTTGGCAGCTTAACAAAAACCAATTCAACAACCCAACAAATGCAAAGAAATTCCAATGCCATTCTTGATTGATTAACGCAACATTTTCAACAAAATTCAAACTGAGCAGTGGAAGAAACGTTGACACCTTATGAACCTTCACAATTGGGCCTTAAAAGTTTACTTAGAAATATGTGTCACTTAGATTCAGTCATACTCCAACAATCCTAAAAACAAACATAATCTAATCTGATCTACTCCTAACCTAACATACATAATTTCTAATATATAAATAGTAAACTTAGATAACCCACTCTTAATGAAAAGTACCTATATGGCAACAGACCTGGAGCAACAGATTGATGTGATAATCCCTATTTAGGCCATCAAATGTTTCACGCATGCCTAAATATGCTATACCAAGCTAACAACTTTTTGTTGCACTCAAGATTAATTACAAAAAGTAGACTTCCTTGAAATTTAGACTACAGTAAGCAGGTGCCTACAAATCATAGACCTAGAAGAACACCAACTCTTTTACATAAATGCAAGGATCACAAACACACATGCACTTGTTCTTACAAACACATTCATGTTTCGAACAGTTAACTTACAAGCAAGTGCAAAGTTCAAATCTATTCACATTTTCACCTCTAACAATAAATACTCACTCTGAGGAGGAAAAAATTAGGTCAGAGTCGATTGCAAAAACCAAATTCAACAACCCAACAAATGCAAATAAATTTTGATTCCATTCCGGATTGAGTTAAACCCAACATTTTCAATAGAATTGAAACTCAACAGTGTTAAAAAAGATGACACCTTCCTCTGTGCCTTCACACTTGATCCTTGGGACATCCCCCTGTATCATATTGTCATCTTCTTCTTCCGTGCTTTGTTTTAGTTAATGTATGTGTCTCTTAGATTCAATCATACTTGACACCTTCCTCTGTGCCTTCACCCAACATTTTCAACATAATTGAAACTCAGCAGTGTTAAAAAAGATGACACCTCCCTCTATGCCTTCAAAATTGAGCCTTGGGACTTCCCCCTATATCATATTGTCATTTTCTTCTTCCGTGCTCTGTTTCAGTTAATGTATGTGTCTGTTAGATTCAATCAGAGTTGACACCTTCCTCTGTGCCTTCACCCAACAATTTCAACAGAATTGAAACTTGATAGTGTTAAAAAAGATGACACCTTCCTCTATGCCTTCACACTTGATCCTTGGGACTTCCCCCTGTATCATATTGTCATCTTCTTATTCTGTTCTTTGTTTCACTTAATGTATGTGTCTCTTAGATTAAATCATACTTGACACCTTCCTCTATGCCTTCAACCAACATTTTCATTAGAATTGAAACTCAACAGTGTTAAAAAAGATGACACCTTCCTCTGTGCCTTCACACTTGAGCCTTGGGACTTCCAAGTTCCCCCTGTATCATATTGCCATCTTCTTATTCCATGCTCTGTTTCACTTAATGTATGTGTCTCTTAGATTCAATCATACTTGGCTAATCATAATGACAAACAATAACTCAATCTAATCCACACCTAAACTAAGATATATAAGCCCTAATACATAAATTCTATCCTTTTAGATATCCCACTCTTAGTACAGGTTTTTCCTAGTTGGCACTTCCATGTAGTCTAGAGTCTACACTATACCATAGGTATTTGCAATAACAGGAAAAATATTCTCCAACTCTCTAAAGGCCACATTGGTCCCTAACTCAGGATGTTTTTCAAAATTTGATAAAGGGAAACCCAAAAGCCACTTCTATCATACAACATATGAAGATATCCCTTACAGATAAACATGCTTTGCAAATCATAGTACACAAACAAGTTTAAATAACACTGGTTATAATGTAAATGACAAAGATTTAGAGCTTAACACTGTTTCTAATATAAATGAAAAAGATTTAGATCTTAACAGTGCAAATTATGAAGTATTTTCTTGATTGCTAACTCAAAACCACTAATTCCACAGACTAAGCCTTGGTAGTGAGTAGTAGAGAAGTAATCTCAATTTGAAAATCAATCCATGCAAATATCCAGCTATGCTCTGGAAAAAAGGCATTGTAAAAGGAGTTCACTGTTCAACATGGGAATTCTTAGATACAGATATAAAGGAGCATGGTTAACACTAGTTGAAAGCATATCATAAAATTGCATCATGAAAATGAACTTAATGAAAAGTCTACCAACCCATGCTCAATGTTCCTATGAGTCATTTATTCTAGATAGTAAAATTTTCTCGCATTCACATTCCTTCAATTTTTCCCTTTTCTAAGCATATGCTTATGTCTATTATGCTTTGCATTTGCCACAGGTAGATGATATGTGATCCCTTTTCACATTTAAACATCTAATCATGCAAATATATTTACAAATTCTCATTAAGGAAGTTTGTGAGTATATACAAGTCTTTGCTAATGCAGAATGGCTGGAGATCTAAACCGTAGAAATCTACAAGTGGTTATATTTTTATGTGTTTATGTGTTTATCATGAATGAGCTTTTATTTGTTTGTCTTACTTTTTTCGCTTGTAGATTGATTTCTAAAGTACATTTTTTTGGGAATATCCTGCTATATCACAGGCATTTGGGTTTATCCTCTTCAATATTGGCTTCTAATTGTACCTAGGTTAGAACATTTTGTTGGGCATATCATGCTATGTCCCATGCATGTGGGTTTAGTTTCTTTATTATTGGCTTATGGGTGCATTCAGCTGTAATGCACAACTTAGTGTAGTTCACTGACTCAAAAAAGGGGCGAGTTTACGTCAATCGTTTAATTTTTTTTCTTGCAGTGATGGATTCACTTAAAACCTTAGAAACTGTTTGCTTGCAGTGACTGCCTCGAACTTCAATCCCAATGTTATTATTTGATGGATTTCTTATTTTGGGTTCAGGTTTTGGGAGGAATCTGTAAGATATGGACACAAGGATTTAGTGATAGCTTAAGGAATCACACCATAAATCTCATATCTAAACATAATAAAAAATTCTAAAGGTTGCACAACAAAAATGACCTAAATGCCCCGAAATACTCTGTTTTTAATAAGAAAATTACAGAATCAACACTCTATTGCATCCAAAAGCTACAGTTTTGTTACATACAAAAAATACAATATTGTTGCATAAAAAATTTATAGCTGTGTTAAACTGTGAACTGAACTGAGAACTCTATTTCACATAACTGTTAAACTCTGAACATAACTTCGTTTCACATAAAAAAAATTACAGGACCCCCATAAAACTTGACAACAACAAAGACTCTTTTTTCTTTAGATCTGATATTTAGAGAGTTGTAAGATAACATTCTTTTCTAGTTAAAGGGTCCATGGAGTCATGTTGAATGCAATTTTACCATTTCTACTTGAAATAAATAAATTACGACCTTTTTCTTGGAGTATAACGAATTGCTTTCTCAAGGCCACAGCCAGGAATCTATAGGCTCGTTTTTGAGACAAAAAATGGAGGTTCAGGGATCCAATAGCAGCCGTAGTGTTCGTTTAAGTTATAGTGAGGATAAACAGGTATCTTCATGGAGGCTCGAAGCCATACCTGAAGATTAATGCCATTGCATTGTTCCCATAAGCGATTGTTGGGAGTTTTGACAAAATGTTCTCGCTTTGAATTTTAGATTGTCAAGCGTTTGCCCAGACATATGAGATAAACCTTGTGATGTTTATTACTTGTATTGGAATGTGAGAGCAGAGGATTATTTGGGTTTTCTTAATCAGTCTGTTTCATCTTACTTAAAAATGATTTCATATTACTTAAAAATGATAAAAAAATTGGATTGCATTTTATCTTCCACTATTGTAACTACCATTTTATTTTACCATTTTTTTATATTTTTTTTTGTGCTACATGATTGTGGTGAACGCAGAAAGGTTTATTTCATTTATAAACCCTAAATAGGGTTTACCTTAAAGTTTTGAAAGAAAAAAAAAACAAGTATCAGAATTTGTATAAGCAGATTCATCAAAGAGGCTTTAAATGGCCTCCTTTGCAGGCTATTTAACTCTGTCCATAATGGTCTTCTTTGCAGGCTATTTAACTCTGTCCATTTAAAGAACACAAACAGTGGCTAAACTGGGAAGACCAGATTGGAAAGACCACCAATACCAATACTAAGCCAACATCTAAAACCCATAAAATAACAAAGATTCAATGTTAAGTGAACTTTCATTCCCACAATCTCAAAGCTCATCAAGTAGAGACAAAAATAAAGCAACAGAACTTGACAATAAGATGTTTTATACATATTAATTTTTTTTTAATTAAATAAACGAATGGTAAAAGATGTTCTTATTCACAAATAGACTTTTTGCAATGACCTTATTCATAAGGTGATTTTCTAGGGTACAGATATATTTATCAAATCACATGGCATAATTCTATTCAGAAATTTCACAATCAAAAACATAGTTATGAGTATCTTGCTTTACAGTCCATGAG
>SNQJ01S0024570.1:183423-216615 GCA_010110895.2 Picea sitchensis | reverse complement strand
CACTTTACGTAATACAAATAATTCTTTTCCCGTCCCAATTCATGATCTGTCTATGATTCGATTAGTTTATGTTTGATTTCTAACCCTTGAGTATAGAAGTAACATGCATGCATAGTTGTTGTTTGTCTTGAGTGCAGGTCATATTTGGAAGGAGCAACGCAAAAAAGTAATCAAGCACAACGGAGGATCTACATCGAATGCCGGTAATAAGGTAGGTGGTCCTTTTCCATGCATTTACTGAGAAAAAGGGATTTAAATCTTGGGATGTAGGTAAAAAAGTAGTTTCTATTCGGTCAAATCTGCATGCAAAGTCTGACCCTAATTTGCTAGTCCGTAGGGTGTTTTTACCAACAACACCCCCTAGGAGGATAAAGGAGAGTTACGGTAAGATGATGGTGCACGCGACTCAATCTAATGGCCCCATAGTGTGAACTGCATGGGAGTGCCTGTTTCTGAAATGCTAAAATATTGCTTCAAACAACTCAAACTCAACATAGACTCAGTGAATGGCTCTTTCAACTCTTAAATGAGGAAGAGGTAAGGGTAAATAGATAATATTGAAGCATCAACCAAGAAATATCTAATCACAAGCAAGGAATTCAAGACAAAAAATAGGAAAAACTAGTCAAAGTCCTTTCGCAGTGGAGTCACCATTTATCTGTTGTGAGAAATATTATCCTGAAGACGAGATAAGCTCCCCTTTGGACCAATATTCCTGTATTTGGTACAAATATATAATATAAAAATTGGTTTCTACTTTTCCTATATATATAACTTAATCAATCAAGAAAGAGAGAAGAAGATTTGGCGTACCTGATTGCGATTTTCGTCCTCACTACTCCAATCCTGACACTGTATCTCCAAGCTCCTCAACACAAATGAAACCTTGCAAATAATATAAAAGGAACTCTTCCTCCTACTCTATATCATTATATAAAGAGAATCTATCTATGAATATAGTAATGAAAATAGACAAGCAAAAGTAGAACACATGAACTTGAAGGGAATAAGCCAAATTGATATTAATTGGAAAGCCAAAGAAGGAACTTACAAATAATGATTGATGATTTAGTCACTTCCACAAGATCTCCTCATCCATCCCTTACATGAACATTGACATCAAAATATAAATACTTCCTTCATAATCAAAGGTTTGATATCTCTAATCTTCCCCCCTTCACCTTGGAAATACCTTCAATATATAGGCTTGAGTGGTACAACCACCATGAGAAAATGAAGGATATGGTTGAGGATATGGCTCATTAATTTGGGATTATATCCTAGGATAGATACCATAGGGTATTATTCGACCACAAAAAACTCATCCAAGTCATATTTGACCCTTAGAAAGAGGTGGATGATCCCTTAATTTCATCTAGCCAAAAGTGATGTTCCCTTTGAGTTAGAGAAAAAGAGCCACCCTATAAAGTGGTTCTCCCCTAACATGGAAAGGGGGGTTCCACCACATGAAGTGGCACTCCCCCAACATTTCCAAGGGGGGACCACCCTTCATAAATTCCCAAACATTCGTCGATTTTCCAAGAAAAATGTGTGTTTTTTGCCTTGAAATGATGTGTTTCATCCTCCAATATGACTTAGGGATTGTGGAAAATTTATTTCATGGTGTCAGCAGATTCAAACACTCGAAAAAGTGAATGAAACACTAGGTAAGGTGGATACGACACTTGCGACAGTGCATGGGACACTTAACAAGGTGCATACATCACTTTGCGACACTTAGGGTGCGAAAATCAAGTGTGACATTTTGGTGTGTAATGGTAGGTGATATTGTGCTTTGGTTTTTTAACATAATGTTTTCTTGATCGACTTGTTTTCTATGTTCCACCCCTTTATCTTCCATATACAAAGATAGAAATAAACTATAATAAGTATATCTACATTTGTATATATAGTATAACATACATGATTGTGTAAATACACAAATATACCTTAGCACCAAGTCTTTCATAAATAATACACATTCCTTTGAAGACATGCTTCATGCATTCTCTCAAAATCGTTTTTTTTTATGCATTCCATAATTTGTTTTATGCATGTTTAATACGACATGACAAAGCACAATCAATATAATCAATATAATTTTTTCTTGTTTTTTTCATTAATTATAAAACAAGGGAAGTTAAACTACATAACTACTTACAAATTGTTCAATTAAACTTTCATTCTTCAACATATACATACAAGCCATACTTAACCCAATGTTTATCAATTCATGGGTTGGGTCCTCTTTGTATGTTAGCACCTACTAGAAGACATCTATGGACAAGTGTAAATTAATTATTTAAATATAAAGATTACAACAAACATGAAATCTTAAGAAAGGTAAAAAATGTAAATACTCATAAAATTTGTGATCAACCCTTTTATTCTTCGTCGTCCTGCCTTATGTGTTGAATGGATTCTATTTTTTTTCACGCACTGCGAAATTGAAAATGTTTTACAAATTTTTGTATTTAGTTGTTTCTTTATGAATTAAGAAATGCACAATTTACTAAGTATTGTTTATTACGCACCCTCGTCCCATGAAATAATTTAATACATGGTGGTTTCCATATAAAAAAAAATAATGTTTCCATTTTAAACTCAACGATGCACTTTGTAAACAATGTGTCTCGATGCTTATCTAGGTGAAATGCACACCACCAACTGCGAAAATGTTTTTTTAATATTATTTTTAATTTAATTTGAGTGGTGATGTTTACATGCAAATACACTCCTGTGCTTTTACTGTGTATAGAGCACACCAGTCATCGTGAAGGCATTTAAAAAAATAAAAAATCGACAATGACAGGATGGTTTGGAATCCAATGAAATGAGTAGTTTCATTGAAATAGATATGAAACACCCATATATAAATAAACAAACCCTATAAAACAATTTCTTAAAAAAATTCTCCTTGTGAAACATAGAAAGAGAAAGCAAAAAAACAATGAGGAAATTAGGGCTTCCAATACTGAAGGCAACTATGAAACCCTTTTTTGTTTGAGAATGCACTGAAAAATGTTTGAATAAAATAGGAGAATGATTAAGATGATTAATATAATGAAATCATATATTTGTAATTTCTACTTTTCACATTTCTATATGATCTACAATAATCCCCATCAAATTTGACTCTTCAAAAAAATCTACCCACTCCAAAGTCTTTGCTGATAAATCTTTGTTGCACAAATATTCTTTCTAAAATTTGGCAAACAAATGAAAAAATGAATAGGGTTTTCCTTTAGTAACACAAAAATACAAATTCCTGCTCATTTTTTCATTGTATATTTCATCACATTGATGATAAACACACACGTTGTTTTTCAAAAGTTACATTTTCGGTGCACTATATAGTGAATAACCTACTGGTGTAGTGTGTACATATAACACACCGATTTATTTTCATAATAAATTTCAATGTATTAATATCAAACACATGTTATTTTTTTAAGTTCCTTCAATTGATGCACTATATTGTTCGAAACAAACCGATGTGGTGTGTAAGTAATAATGCACTGTAAGACAGTTAAATTTTCACAATGAAAATGCAAAAATCCAGATTTAAGTTTTGTAGAGGTAATAACAGAGGTCAATATTAGGTTCTTTTCTCAATTAAACGCATTGATGCGTTTGGTTTATCCATATGCATCAGTGTGTTTTTATATGATGAAGCTCACCATCAAGTTATAAAACTTATTCAAAATTATTTTTGAAGTTAGATTGTTATATGATACCCAAGATGACGGTTTTGGCTCAAATGCAGGAAAAAATGAATTATAATATCAAATGGCCAATTCTTCAAATTCCAGCTCATTTCGTATCTTTGGAAGTCCTTCAATTTCTCTCATGCCAATTGCAGTACGTCTAGATTTTATTGATAATTCAATTATCTAATTGAATTTATATTATGTATGTAGGTGCAGTTGAATAATTGTTCATGAATCTTGCAGTATCAAGATTCAAGATCAAGTTCATATGCTCAAGATATTCCCATAGTCCCAAAATTCTGCAAGCTCTTATCAAGAGAAATATACCACAAACAGATGTTTGATGAAAATGTACAACTTATTTACCCTACCCATACTAACATGTGATCTTCTAGAAACCATCCTAGGTCAACTATATTACACCGTGAATTGGATCTCTTTTATGTATACAACCCCATAGGGCGTAAGAAAAAGATGGTTAAGTAATTGTATTTTTGGAATTTCAATGGAATTAATTTCAATGTATTTCTTAATCCGACAATTGTTCTATAAAGTGGTTGGATTCATGTTTATTATTGGGAAAAAATGTCCATGCTTCTAATAAGTGTTTGGTATAATGTTTGAACTTGTTAAATGCATTGTGTTACTAATATTATTGATGTAATGTTCAATATCTTACAATCAGGATTCTGATGAGGAGAGACTTTTCCACCATCTACCATTGCACCCCACTACAATGTCAAGTCGTGATCTTGTTGCTAAACAAAAACAACTTGGAGAGGAATCATACTAAGAATGGTTGACGCAACCACCTATTCAATTCCCACTACATCCCGATTCACCAATTCAAAACCTCAACAATAACACTAGTTCTTCACATGTCGGGAATGAAAAAAATGATATAGAGGTTGGTATGGATGATTTATTGTGGGATACCCAAGGCATGGAGGGAATGTTGTTATATGAATTCCAACAAAATGAACTATGGGATGATGCTAATGTTGTAGATAACTTGTTTGAAAGCATGGAATATACTTGCACCACCCCTTTATTTGGTCAAGTACAAGGGTTTGCAAGGTTTACGTAGCTAGGGGAAACAATGTTATTATACAACTTGAAAGCAGTGTATGGTATGTCAGATGCAAGTTTCTAGACAATTTTGAGGTAACTAACCATTAATTCCACTAAAGTTTTAAGGAATATTTTCACACAATGAAGGAAGAAAAGGGTTTATTTAATTCATGAACATTTCTATTGCCCACTAATTGCAGGTTACTCAAATATGAGATACTTCTGAGTGATAATCTCTTACTCGATAGCTGCACAAAGGCAAAGCAAATGTTGAAAAATGTTGGGTGTTGAGTACATATCATACCACACATGTCCGAATGACTGTATTATATACATAAATGAATATGCAGACAAATATGTCCAAAAGATGGACATGATAGGTGCCTTAAAAAAAAAAAAAGGGTAAGGAACATGATCCTCCTCATAAGATATTGAGGCATATGCCTATAATTCCAAGGATTTAAAGGCTCTTTTATTGCAAACAATTATCCATGTTGCAGGGGTGGCATGCCTCCCATAGAAGTGAGCCAGAAGTTATGTGAATCCAACCAAAGTCAATAACCATGAATCATATAGAGGATACATGGCCCGATAAATTCAAGGATGAAGTATGAAGCCTACGGTTGAGCATAGCTATGGATGGAATTAACCTATATTCCCTCCAAAACACCAACTATTCTATTTGGCCAGTGATAGTGATCAATAAAAATACCCCCCCATGGTTGTTCGCAAAGAATGAACATCTTATGTTACCTCTTATAGTCCTGGGTAGAATACAAGTGAAGAGAATGGATGTCTACCTCCAATCACTAATCGATGAATTTAAGCAATTATGGGAAGGGATAGATGTATCTGATGCATCAAGATCTATCTCAATGTAGAGGTATTTTACATTGTATGGCATATGTGCGTACACCACACAGATTATCCAGGACTAAGAGTTTTCTATGGTAAGCATGTTCATTGATTTGTTTATATCTGTAATTTTATTTTTCATAGTTCATTTGGTGCAACTATATTTTTGACTATAACATGCTATGTATATGATAACATCGCAAGTCTTGTAACAAAAGGGTATCATGGATGCAAATGTTGTGGAACTTCTATAAAGGCTAGGTGGTCCAACCACCTATGAAAGTCTGTGTACAACTTCTCAAGGGTATTCCTCCCAGAAGACCGCCCTTATATAAGAGTTGTATATGATTTCAATGGTAAACCAGAGAGAACTTAGAGACCTAAAATAATGATATCGATAGATTGGAATAGGGAATATGACATAGAGAAGGAGAAGGAAATGGAAAAATTGTTTGATTCAAATGGGGAACCTATGTTCGACGATCGATAAAGTTTTGACGCCTAAGTTGAGAAACTTCCCATTGGGATGAAAATGAAATATGTACTTGATGATATTCCATATTTGGAGCATATTAATATTGGCCACTTATTAGATCCAATGCATATATTGAAAAAATATCTCATCTTCTTTATGGATGCACATACCATGGAATACAAGTGAAACATTGGTTGTTAGGAGAGATCTTATTGCTTCAAATACTAAAAAGAGACATTGGCCAAGAAACAAAACTAGAGGAGAGGTTGGTCCCTCTTGGTATTTTGAAGAAGGTAATGTCCCATGTATTTTGAAGAAAGATGATCTTTCTATGGTGACATATGTTATATTGGATGTGAAGGAACCTTCTTTATATGGGTCGACTCTATGATGTTGATTCAATGTAGAAGGGAATTCTTCAGGGTTGAAATCATATGGCCATCTAAACCTTCTAAGGGTATGTATTTTGAATACATGATTCTTCTTCTATACCGACGTCGACAAAACATTTCTATGCACTCACAATTTTATGGAAATTAATAATGTGTGTGTCTATTTTGTAGTGTCATTATCCTTTTCTCATGCATGGTTGTGTGAACCATGACTTCCCCTAAAACCTGTGACGTGCCATATTGAAATTATTTGAATTTGTACACTGGGTCACATCAAGGGAGAGTCATGTGAATAACATTTCATGGTGGCATCAAGAGATAGATGATATTATTTGTATGTTTGAGAAGGAACTACCCATGAGTTTTCTGGACTTGCAAGTCCATATTCTAATTCACCTACCTGATGAGGCTAAATTAGTTGGGATGATCTTATGTCATTGGATGTTATTATTAGAGAGGTACATGACAAAATTTAATGGGTTTGCTTGACAAAGAGAAAAACTGGAGGGTTCTATGGCAGAGGGGTACATAGTATACGAGTCATTCTATTATGCGCGTGAGTACATCAAGAAAATTGACAACACAATAGGGGAATTCGTTTGGGATGACCATCAAGATGAGGATAAAAGGGAAGGGGAGCTACTCCAAATGAAAAACAATGTGCTTGATAAAGAGTAAGCCAATTATATTTTGTTAATTTAGTAAAGATAAGTGTTTTACATTGAAGTTGATAATATATATTTCATCCCATGCTATTTGTTTTGAATTCTTGTATACATAAACAAATTTAGAAATTGTTTCCATTGGTAAATTTGTTCTTTAAGTTGATAATATATATTTGATCTCATGCTATTCATTTTGAACTTATGTATACATCAATGAATTTATAAATTGATGGCATCAATAAATTCATTATTTACAATGTGGAGGCAATGTGACCATGAGTTTCATTGTATGAAGAGAAAAGAAGGAAATGGAATACTGACATGACAACATTCACACAGTTTAATGGTAGAATCATGCCTTATCCTGATCATTTAAAATAAAATATTCCAAAAATATGTCTCAACAGTTGGCTAGTTGAATAAATACAAGAGACATATGCAGTTTCCGGTTGTAATCCACGTGGATAATCTCTGGATGCACTAAACATAGGGATTGGGTGCAACAAATCTGTAATAACATATTTGAGTACCACGTTCTATTTACAATATTTCACATTTGAATTGTAACACTATTCTATTTTTATTAATGCTTCGGTTATTAGACATATGACCCTATCCTTTTTTCACATTTTTACAGGTGCATTTGTTCCCTTCTATGTGGAAATATGGACATCATTTTCACACTAAGTATGTTGATGATGGGCACATCACTCAAGATTGTGGAGTGGAGGTCGAGTTCTACCAATATAGTTGTGATGGCCATCGTGACCAAAACCTAATAGAGGGGGAGTTAGGTTACAATGGAAAGATACAAGAGATCATGCAAGTGGACTTCTCATTGTGTCAATGTGTTATTTTTTGTTGCAAGTGGTGGGATGCCTTCAACCGGAGAAATGTAAAGGAAGATCTTGATAGTGGGATAATATGTATAAACTCTAAAAATATGTGGGTTGAAAGTAATGAGCCTTATGTTTTCCCAAAACATTGAAACCAAGTGTTTTTTTACCCAGATGTATTGGATGGGGATTGGTGGTTCGTATTAAGACATGATCCATGATCTAAACATGTTTTTGAGAACAACGATGTTACAATGCCAAGCAAGGAATATAATCATGGTGATGGTAACAAAGACTGATTTGTTTGGACATTTATATTGTGGATGTGTCATTTATTATGGGTATCTATAATGAACAATTATTATCTTTTTCTTCATTTTATGATTATGTTGGATATGAAAATTTAACAATCATTTACAACCACCATATTGAAAATACATTAAAATAGAACAAACATAAGATGTGGTTTTGATATATTTTAATTGTCATATTTATTGTTTATTATAGCAAATTTATGTTGTATTGTATTAAAATAATTTTATGTTAATCTTTGAATTACTAAGCATTAATTGAGATATCACAATGTTGGTGACGTACAATAGTAAATATTTATTTTATATTGTATTTTATTTAACAAAAAATGAATATATTGAAAAATATTCAAACCTCACAATTTATGTTGTTTGAAAAAATCAAAATTCAAATAAATATATAGTTACTTTGATGGAACTTCTTAGGGAAATTCCAACAAAATAACTTTGTGCAACATCTGTGAGTTCTGAAATCACACTTTTGGTGTTGGCATTACCAACTTTGATGGCATTCCCCACCTCAACTAGTGCAAATATCATGCCCTTCACCTATTCCACTCCATCCTTTAGTTTTATAACCATATAAACTTATATTAATCATTCTTTTTACACTGTCCTTGAAATAAGTGTCAATATAGGAAGGATATGGAAATTCTAAAGAGTCTTTTTTAGAGGCTAGTCAGAATTAAGAATTTTTTTAATGATCCATACTTATCTAAAAGTATAGAAACCTTTGTGAATTTTACTAATTCTTAAAATACTTATTACAAAATGTTGCGTGATATTATTTTTTAATATAAGATTCATAAAGCTTATATTAGAGTAAAAAAATTTGAAACCATTTCATCGAAATTGTATATAATCAAAATGTATTATCGTTTTCTATATTTAGTATTTTAAATTTAATGGAATAAATTTCATATATTATAATAGTTGGATATTATAAATTAATAAAGTCTTTGCAAAATTAAATATTAATAGAATATAATAATTGTGATTTTAGTAAACAATTATATTATAAATTTGTCAAGTAATCTTTGAATAATAAAAATTAAAAAACAATGTTATTCTTATTAGTGAATAATTATGTTATAATGTTATTGTTATTATTATTTTTTGCTGGGGGAATCGACAACTCGCGGTTCCTGTATTCGCGTGACACGAGGTCGATACCCGATGGCTACCACTATAACCCCAGGTGCATCCACACAACCTACATGAATGGAACACATGTTAGTCAGGGTGAGAATCGAACTTGAGACCTCCATTTACAAATTTCCTTCCATATACATGACACTTTCCCATCGGCCTACACCCCTGCGGGCATGTTATAATGTTATTATTATAATATATGAAAAATACATAAATATTCAAATCACAATAATTTCACTCATCTTATCTAGGTATTTTTGTTTCTAAACATGTTTAATCAACATATTGTATCTTGTTGGACAACAAACAATTCACCTTGAATAACAATTAAACATTATATGACATTAATGGTTATAACTTTTTGCAATCACAATCCAAATTAAGCGATTTCATAGAAGAAAAGTTAAACATTATATGGCAACTGTAACTTTAAATGAGTGATACATATCAAATTTCACTTAAAAACAGATAAATCATTAACAATTTTCATCATTAGCATACTCATAATACATTTTATAAATCAAACAACAACAACCACAACATTATATGAAAAAATAATAAACATGAGCAATATACATATGAATATGCATGGCAAACATACATCTCAACAAAATCTGCAATAAACATGTCATATATATATCTCAAGTCAAATATAAAACAATCAATATACATGTCAATCAATACCACTACTCATAGTACATTTTATAAATTAAACAACAACAACCACAACATTATATGAAAAAATAATAAACATTAGCAATATACATATGAATATGCATGCCAAACATACATCTCAGCAAAATCTGCAATAAACATGTCATGTATAGATCTGAAGTCAAATATAAAACAATCAATATATATGTCAATTAGTACCACTACTAGTTAGGTCCACCACTAGAGCTAGGTGCATCTGTGTCTTTGCTACCAGAGGTAGAGCCTCTATCAAGAACAACTATGTCAGAAATAAATGTTGACAAAAGGGAATTATCAAATGTCTCTCTATCAATATCATCAAGATGTGCAACAATACTCGATGTGGGTATAGTGTCCAAATATACAAAATATTGTGACTCATGTGGAGGAAGAGGAGAAGGAGGGGGATTAGTGGATGATGACACATGTGGAATAGGAGAAAGAAAAGGATAAATGAATGGTGACACAAGTGGAGGAGGAGGAGGATCAATGGAATATGGTGACACATGTGGAGGACAAGTAGTAGTAGTAGTAGGAGGAGGAGGAGGATGAGTATCAGAGGTGGATGCAGGTTCAGACACATGTAGAGGGGAAGCAAGAGGAGGAGGATCAAACATGGATGTAGGTTCAAATACGTGTGGAGGGGAAGCAAGAGGAGGTGGAGGAGGATCAAATGTGGATGTAGGTTCAAACATGTGTGGATGGGAAACAATAGGATCAATAGATGGTGTAACTAAATCATATGGAGGAGAATCAGGAGGAGGAGGAGGACCATGTGGTGGAGTAGAGGATGTGGATGGCTTTACTGGTGAGCTAGATGTAGTAGGATCATGAGGTGCAACACCCCTCAGCGTCTCGACAAGGTTGATGGCACTAACAATATGACACATCAACAACATCATTTCATGAGGAAAACTCCTCCATATCATAGAGAGATATTGTACCCATAATATGTCTCTAACAGGTGTGGGTACCACTCTGTGACTAGTCATGACACTGCATACCTAATCAACCACCTCTATCCAAACTCTCTGATCCAGCCTGCATGACATGTGGGGTCTCTATACTAGAGGCTAGTATTCTTGCTCCTCCATCACCTCATCCTCATGTTGGGGAGGCTGATCCCCAACATATGTGCCAATATATACAAAACAATAGATAATAATAATAAGACAATTGAAGCACAATTTTACAATAAATTACATGTGCATTAAATAAGACATAAAAATATGCAACTAGATTTATCAAAACATAACAATAATATTACCTCTCTTAGCTGCTGGATCGGTTTCTATAAATCAGATGTTTGGACATCCTCTCCAATCCATCCCCGCATATAGATACTCTACAATATCGAGGAAAATATTGTCCTCGCTATCCAATAAATCACAGACATCCCTACCGACCATAGAAATGGGAAACTCGTACTGGCCCCTCTTGGGCATCAACTTCCCCCACATGCACATATGCACATCAAACATAGGCCTAGCAGGAAAGTGGGGTACTACTGGCCAAGTGGCACAAACCCTATTAAAAAATAGTGTAAATAACTCTTACGCAAATGGGAGGAATCTCATCCCATGTAAAACAACGCAACAATGATCTAATTCACAACAAAACTAGTATGCATTAGTGCCACATTTCTTGTCGTACCACTACATATTGCAGTGGTTCATCCCATAGGATTCTCCGCACTGTTTTAGTGCGTTTATCTACACTAGTTCATTTCATTAATAGAGACACACTGCAATGCTAAAATTTATGGTGCACAAAATTGTCGATTCCCTTTGTTAAATTGAAAGCACGGTATGTCGTTTTTACAGAGCACCATCATGATGTCTAACAATGCATTGTATTACTAACTCACCGCGAATGGGGCCTTATAGAAGACGAACCACGATGTTTATTTTTCAAAACATATCACAATGCGTACATTTAACATTTACGCACTAGTGCACCACACTTATTTTTGTACCACCAAAGATTGCAACAGTGGGTCTAATAAGTCACACTGCTCTGGTTGATTATTAAAAATTCTCCACAATGTCCTTGTCTTTAAAACACTGGTGTGTTTGTTGGACTTATGGGAATTTCTAGGTTAAATTGCATTACCGTAGTTGAAGATATGTGATGTGTTACTATTAATGCACCAGTTCCATCGTAATAGTGGAGCACCGATGTTTTCTTCCACTGTGCATTGTAAAGTATAGAACATAGAGAACGAGGCATCCAATGAGACACCTTGCTATGCCAAGTTGGGAAACATATGTTTTGATGTGGTTTTGTAAACAATATTAGTGAATTTGATTAAATGGTGACATCGATACATTACATTTTATAAATCATTAAGTTAGTGGTGTGATTAATTAAGTGAAATGTATCGGTGCAGGTCGAATCCAATTGTGCACCGGTTGCGAGGTGTTCCAAAGGACACACCGCTTTGTTTTTATAATTTATCGTTGTGCTCTTTCTTAAATGACACTGGTGCAAAAATATATATGAGATGCACCATTCACAGTGCTCAATGCGAATTTAACACAATAGGCACTTATTTAGAGTGAATCGAAGAGTTTAGGACACTGTAGAGATTTAGAAAAAAATTGAAAAAAATGCCAAATTTCAAGTTAAATTCAAATTTTAATCAGATAAAAATGAAAATAGGAAGGTAATAAACAATTTACCTTCCCTGTTATGTCTCGAGGAGGCATGGTTTCACCATTGAGAGGAAAATAAAATTCATTGTAATTTCCAAAATTTGGAAATGTGTGGAATCTACCAATGGAGCTATCCAAGTCAGTGTGGAGAACCAAAAACAAGGCATCTTTGAAAGGAAAATGAGCACTCGTTCTTGATTGATAGTTTAGAATCATGTGATGCACTGTAAGAATGAAAATTGGTTTGGTAATTTTTTTATTAACCCTGCCGCTGTGCACTTGACAATAGTGAGGGGCATTGGTGCGTAATGTTCAACGACACTGATGCACTTTATTCGGTGCATGCATTTTTTTATTGTAAAGTATGATGGTTCTTTTGAACATTGATGCATCGGTGCTTTATTGTTCATGTATGCACCGATTCATATCGACCTTAAATATGCACTGATAAATAAACCTCCGCAAAAACCTTTGGCCTCCCGCCTCCGCTAACAACCTCTGCTATAAATAGAGAAGGGATAGATTTTTCGAGGAGATTTCATAAAAACCTTTGCAAGAAGGTGTTCTCCTTGTAGTGTTCAGATTCAAAAAACGTTTCCCCATCTCCCTATGGAAATTTATGCAATGGGGAAAATTACTTCCTAAGGATGGAGGACTAATCCAGGTGGATCTCCATGGCCATTCACATTTTCCACTGAATCAAAGTTTTCGAGCCCGTGGAACCATGATATTCTCCCTTTTGATGAGGACTGTAATGTAATTACATCTTCATTTGTTAATTACAATCATCACGTAATGATTTCTTGGTGGTCTTATGTACATTCCTACAATGTTAATGCACTTGATCCCATCGAAACTCCATAATTAAGCATGCTTGGGCTAGAGTAGTGTTGGGATGGGTGACCTCCCAGGAAGTCCTAGTGTTTTAGATGTATATGGAATTTTCTAAACTTAGACCAATTTATTGTAATTTTTAAACCTGTGAAGTAAATCAATGCATATAAATTCTTAAGAAAAACATAAATTAATCAATGGCTCATACACACAATACACAAATATTTACAGTGGAAACCCTTAACCGAGAGAAAACCATCCTTCCTTGGTGCCACACCTTTCAACTCTTCATTGTATTAATTTCACCATTCACAATACAATATACACAATATTTAAGGTATTTCGTGGCTACCAAAACCCCAATCCCTTAATCCGGGATTAATTTAGAAAACTGCTAAAAATTGAAAAATCCGCTAAAATAACAAAAACTGACCAAAAAATTCCGGGGCACTGCCCAGAACCCCGATAGCTTCAGGATACTTCCTGGAGTCGAACATTGCACATAACCATGGGGGGGAAATCATGAGCCCCCCAGGACGGCGCAAACAACACAAAGGGAAAATGAAGTTGGGATCGTCATACATAGTTGTCGAATCTGATGCACCCACACACAAACATGCAAATAATATAACACATACCCAACATTCTCCCACTTATTGTTTTTTTTGCATACATGGGTTCACATGATTACATAGTCAACAATGCAGGGAAACAATTCTCATTGTTACTCTACACCAGGAGAACTTCTCCGTGCTCACATACTTTGTCAATGAATCTACAACATTCTTCAAAGTGTCAACCTTTTTCCAGCAACACCTTCTTTTCTTCAACCATGTCTCTCACAAAGTGATACTGAACATCAATATTCTTTGTCTTCGAATGATAAGAAGGGTTCTTTTCCAAGAATATTGCACTATGACTGTCACAATCTAATCTCACTGCTTGTTGTACAAACCCAATACGTGAACACAATCTCTGTAACCATACCTTTTTCTTGTTTGCATGAGTGGCTGCCATGTATTCAATTTCTGTAGTTGAGAGTGCCACTACAACCTGTCATTTTCTCATCCAACTGATTGTTCCTCCAAATAGGTTAAACACATACCCACTTGTAGATCTTCTACGATCCAGATATCCAACCCAATTTGCATCAACAAACCCATGTATGTCCAACACTCTGTCCAATCCTGGTATTCCTTGGTAGCAAAATCCATAACTGGTAGTGCCACACAAATAGTTGAAGACCCTCTTTACTATTGTCCAATGCTCCTTCCCTAATTTTGACATATACCTGCTCAAAACTCCCATTGTATGTGCAATGTTTGGTCTAGTACATACCATTGCATACATCAAACTGCCAACTGCACTGGCATACAAAACATGGGACATGCCCTCTTCTTCTTCCTGTGTCTTTGGACACTGATCTGCAGATAAATTTACACCTGTAGGAATAGGAACCTTGACCGGTTTACTTCCATGCATATTAAACCTCTGCAATATCGTCTCAACATATTTTCTGTGATTCAACCAGAGTTTCTCATTTGCATGATCTCTTTTAATATCTATTCCCAGAATGAAGTTAGCAACACCAAAATCCTTCATGTCAAATTTGGAGGATAACTGTGATTTCACCTCCTTGATAACATCCATGTTATTTCCTACCGATAACATGTCATCAACATACAACACTACATAAATGAAGTGATTACCAACCTGCTTGGAATATTCACAGTGATTATCCATGCTTCTCACAAATCCCAATCTAAGGATGTATGTGCCAAAAATTTTGGTACCACATCCCAGGTGATTGTTTCAGACCATATAGTGAATTCTTTAGCTTACAGACCAAATATTTCTTTCCCTTCACTACAAAGCATTCTAGCTGCTTCATGTAGATTTCTTCTTCCAGATTCCCATGTAGGAATGTTTTCTTCACATCCATCTGTTCCACTTCAAGATCAAAAGAAACAAAAATAGATAAAATAAATCTAATAGAAGTTAACTTGGAATCAGGAGAAAAAATATCACCAAAGTCAATTCCCTCTACATGGGAATAACCTTTTTATACTAACCGAGCTTTGTATTTCTCCACTTTTCCTTCTGCATTAAACTTCTTCTTAAACAACCATTTTCTACCAACAAATTTTCTTCCATCTCGAAACTCAACTAGATCCCATGCCTCATTCTTATCCAAGGCATCCATTTCTTCAACCATGGCCTTCTTCCATAGTTTACTATCCTCTGAATTCACTACTTCCCCGACAGTTATGGGATCATCATCAGTAATAGATAAAGAAAAATTAGAACAAAAACCAGGTGGACTATACCTTTTTGGTTTCCTTATTTCCTTCACCGATCTCCTCAATACTAGGGTATGAGGTTCTTCTTCTTTTGCTTCATCTTCTTTTGTTGATTCAGATTTTTCATCATCCAACTCAAACTCTGTTTTCTTAGGTTCTTCTTTCCTTGGTAAGAATATCTGTTTGGGAACATCTTTCACCTCTCTAAAATCAATATCCCGACTGTAAACAATCTTCTTAGTTTCTGGGTTCCAAAGATTATAACCTTTCACACCATCTTTATAATCAATAAAGATTCACTTTTCAACTTTATTATCTATCTTACTCCTATTTTCCTTTGGAACATGTACATAAGCATCAAAACCAAACACTCTCAGATGTTCTAGAGAGGGTTTCTTACCAGTCCATACCTTGTGTGGATTTTTATCATACAACGCTGATGAGGGTGATTGATTGACCAAGTAACATGTTGTACCCACTGCCTCTTCCCAAAATTCCTATCCTAACTTGACACCACTAAGAACTCTCCTTGATTTTTCCATCGGTGTCTTGTTCATCCTTTCCACAACTCCATTCTGCTGAGGTGTGTATGGATTAGTCTCCTGCCTTGCTATACCACACTTATTACAAAATTCTTCGAATTCATTTTCGCAGAATTCTCCACCATTATCTGTCTTAATACCTTTATTTTCTTCTCTGTATGATTTTCTACAAGAGACTTAAACTCTTTAAATTTATCAAATACCTCATATTTCTTTCTAAGAAGATAAATCCATGTGTTCCTTGAGAAATCATCTATGAATGAAACATAATACACATATTTACCTAGTGATGGAACATGCACAGGTCCAAACACATCATTGTGTATCGACTCTAAGATCCCCTTTTCTCTTGTAGCACCAGATGGGAATATTACTTGATTCTGTTTACCATATATGCAATGTTCACAAAAATCAAAATCTAGAGTGCAATTAGACATACCTTCAACCATACCTTTACCCTGTAGTGTTCGAAGGCCCCTTTTCTCTAATATGCCCCAATCTTTGATGCCACAACATGGTCTTCTTTCCAGGGACAATATTGGTCTTGTATTCTTTATTTCTCTGCTCAGGGACAACATAACTGTTACACCCATTAGTATAAGTTCATCCCAACAACTTTTACAAAGTTCCACACAGAGCTCCCCTCATCAACACCATTTCTGCTCATACCATCTTGCAAGTTTCCTTTCCCAATACAATATCCACACCTACATCATCCAACTTGCTTACAAATATTAGGGTCTTGGCTATTTTTGGAATGTGCATAACCCCATGGAGAGTTCTAATCCTTTAATATTTTAGCAACAACTTAACCCTTCCACGTCCCATGATTTTGGTTGTCGAGTCATCTCCTAGGAATACATCACCACCATCGTATTTTTCATATTCCTAGAACCACTCCCTGTGAGGAGTCATATGATATGACACACTTGAATCGATGAACCATACACCATGGTCTACATGTGTACCTATATATTCCAGGTAAACATCACCTCCTTCTTCAGTGGAGGTTTTCGCCTATGTGGAAGATGAATTATGAGATCCCTTTGGTTTACAAACCTTCTTAGAATTGCAATCTTTCTTATAATGCCTTGCTTTACCACACTTCCAACATTTCCTAAAGGATTTTACTGGAGACTTAGATCTACCTTTATATTCAAATCTCCCCCTCGAAGACTTACCAAGATTCATGTCTTCGGTACAACCTATTACAAATAAAGAATCTTTTCTCTAACCATCCATGATTTTAAGCCTCATCTCTTCAGATAACAAGGATGCAACCACATCCTCATACTTCAATGTATATTTAGTGGTACTACCAATTGCTACAACTAGAATATCCCAAGAGTCTGAAAAAGAACATAAAAAAGTAATACACTTATCTTCTTCTGTGATCGTAATATTAAGAGATTTAAGTTGACTTACCAGAGTATTGAAGGCATTTAGATGTTATGTCACATAATATCCATCTTCCATCCTAAGATGATATAAATTATTTTGAAGAAACAACTTGTTTATCGGGGACTTTGATTGATACAAATTCCCTAACTTATCTCATAGTTCCTTGTATGCATATTTTCTCAAGACATTCAACAACACCGAGTCTTCCAGGAAGAGTCGAATAATACTCCTTGATCTTCTATCCAACTTCTCCCAATCTTCCTTCGACATACCAGTAGGTTTTGTTCTAGTAGTTTGTGTACCAGTAGATTGTGTTCTAGTAGACTGCATACCAGTAGGTTGAGTACCAGGATCCACAATAATCCATTGTTCTTTGTCTACAAGAAGGTCCTCCATCTTGAGCTTCCATAGCTCAATTTTTTTACCATTGAAATTCTCTATCTCGATTCTAGAATATCTTGCCATTCCTCTTTCTCCACTCAAATCACTACTGCAAAAGTTCCCACTGAACCCAGGTTTATCATAGACCCAATATAAACTTGATCTATTGATATTGAGCCAAACACTCAGCAACAAAGGCGTCCCGTTGAAGCCAAAAATGGCTTTGATACCACATGTAAGTTTTAAACCTATTAATTAAAGAAATGCATATAGATTCTTAAGAAAATAATAAATTAGTCAATGGTTCATACACACAGTACATAGAGATTTTCATTGGAAAACCTTAACTGCGAGAAAACCAACCTTCCTTGGTGCCACACCTTTCAACTCTTCATTGTATTAATTTCATAATTCACAATATAATATATACAATATTTTAGATATTCCGTAGCTACGAAAACCCTAATCCATTAATCCAAGATTAATTTAGAAAATCACTAAAATAGAAAAATCCGCAAAAATAACAAAAATGACAATTTTGTTTTTCGGGCCGCTGCCCATAACCATTGTGTCTCCGGGCTACTGCTCGGAGCCGAACGTTGTGCATAACTAGGGGGGCCAATTTCCCCCGCCCCTACAAAATGGCACGTTGCACATGACACAAAGGGCAAAGGAAGTTGGGATTGTTAGACACAGTTGTCGAATTTGACGCACCCACACACACACACACATGCAAAGAATATAACACATATCCAATATTTATACCACATGTATCATGGGAATTATTCTTCTCTCACTCTCACATATATAATCGAGGTGAAGGAGGTCCTTTGAGCATGCAACGGAGTGTGATGCAATGCTTATTTTGAATGAGCATGGCCAACATATCTTTATCTTCATAAATAAGCTACCACCATTCTATCTAGTTTGTGTTCTATAGTATTATGTTATTCATTAATATAATTTTTGTTTCAAAATTGTTTCTGTGTTCTCTGCTATATTTTCATTTGTATCTCAATATAATCTAGATCATCATCACAATGGAGTGCCAAAATGAGCATGAATTATGGGTTTTAATTTGTCCTTTTGAAATACCCAATGTACAAGTCAATAATAAGGTCATCAATAACAATGTTTGGCAACAAAATTATGAAAAAAAGTCAATACCCAACATATCCACATTTTTTCCATTCAATAACAACATTTTTATTAATTAAGATGCCACACAAAAACCATTCCCCATAGAGCACAATTTTTCCATTCAATCAACACATATTTTCAATAAAATTCCACACAAAAGCCATTACCAACAGAACCTTGTTTTTTTCCATTCAATTAACACATATTGACAATTAATATGCCACACAAAACAATGCCCCAAAGAGCCACATTTTGGCCATTCAATCAACACATATTAACAATTAAAATTCCACACAAAACCCATACTTAATAAAGCCACATTGTTTCCATTCAATCAATACATATTCTCAATTAAAATGCCACAAAAACCATAACAACAGAGCTACCCAGAGATTAGTAACTCCATTTTTATGCACAATGATTTACCCACTTAATTTAATGAAGAATCACCATACATCACATTGCGTAAAAAATTGATAACAAAAGATCCATACCATAATTTCCAAGCAAAATGTAGTTAACATTTGATTCTTCCCAAATCATTACAATTACTTCATTCATCACAAGAAAATCATACCCATAGACAAAATGAATTTCTTGCCATTACATACAAGAATTAACATCTCCTACAATATTTTCTTCTAACACTTAACATCTAATCTCATTTTGATTTGCTGAAACCATCCATTCAACCATATAATAGAAAACATGTTCCCATTTTCTTTTAAATAATCCTAGAGATATTCTATTCCAATAATAACTCAACTAATGGATATCTTATCCAATTTCATCCAACAAGTATTTTTAATAATACATTGAAAATAAAACCATCAAACTCTCTTTGATCTTACTAGTTAAGAACAATTAAAAGATACTACATAGACTGAAAACTACTATGCTTCAATACCAACCATGATTTTACCATGCTAAATAAATAATTTAAGTAAAATATCTAAAAGATAGAAAATATTAAATAGAAGAAGAAAAAACAGAAACCAAGATAAAATGTCATTGTTACCCTCAATAATAAAAAAAATACAACCCAACTATAACTACTAAGAGGACCATTATTATCCTTCTACTTGCTTGATAATTTATAATTTGCAAAACACATTCTCTCCACAATAATTTCATAAGCCCGTGAAACATTTTCCTTATAGCTACAAGGATAGTTAATCATCCATTTTCTTCACAATTCCTCAAGCAATATAATTAACTACGCTAGTTATATATTCACTCTAGTAATAGAACCATAGTCTTATCTTGACTTCATCATTATCAAGTCCATTTCTAGTTAGAACCTAACAAACTCTCAACCAACAAACAAGTCATTTCCAAAACAAACATAAGCTTATAAACTAGAATTGCAATTTTACTAGCAAGTATAATTTCCATAAATATTCATATTAATAGTATACTTATCTTTATAAAATTACAAGAACAATTATAAAGTACACTTGATTAGAATTTCAATTCTAGTAGTTGAAAGTGGGGAAACTTCTCTCCGTAGGACCCTTGAGCTGTATGGGGTCATAACAAGGAGCAAAAACCATAAATTCATCAACATAATATGAATTGATAATGGGTATGCCACTAGTAGAATTGGTAGTTTTGTTAGCCAATAAACATTGTTAGGTAAGCTCTAATCATCATTGATAAGGGGATTTAATGTAGCCATGTTGCTCATATTCTTTCCAAACTCAACTTACCATTCCAATTAAATTCATAATTTGTCTACTAGAATTTTGGTACCGTTTTCTTAAAATTTAGGTTCCCAACTAAATCCCATGGAGGCCTCTCTTATTTATAGCTTTATGAAGTCATCCACCTCATCTCATTATGAAATATTCAATATCCAATGCAATTTATTTAATTACTAATATTCATCTCCCTTAGGTGGCATATTCACCAAATTTTTTTTTTTTATGATTATTAAATAGGTGAAAAATCACCCTCCTTGTGTATCAGATAATTCTATAATATGTATTTTCATAAATTCAATAATCCCATTTGATCATTCAAATAATCATCTTTCAAGTTTTCCCTTTACAAGTGGGTACTTTTCAAATGAATTAATATTGTCACGTGGGTTCACTTATGATGTTCTGATTTAATTGGAATTTGGAAATATAAGTTGTTGAAGAGTAAGGATTCCCCGCCCTTATTGCGTTCGCCATGATAATAACCATGGAATAAATACCTATCACTTTTTTCCCATGGTGGAAGTGCTTAGAGTAGATAAGTTATTACGTTTTTACTCCTAGATACTAGGTATGCCACAAGTTGACAATAATGGGTTTTTTAACCTACCCAACTTCCTTATCCATATATAGTCTTCAAATAGATTTTGCACATTTTTCTTAGGATTGAGTAGAAAAGTTGGATAATCCTTACTCATGCCAATATAAACATTCCTAATCCTCCTGGTCATCTCCCACAACCATATGTTGTCTAGTTGGAAAGGATTAATCCCTATGTATTGCACATGTAAGAACCCATGCATATCAAGTAGATCGATAACACATAGGGATCATAACCAAACTTGATTTTTTTTAAATCACGTGTTACCCTCCATGGATCTTTATTGCCAAACATCTAGACAACCATGGACTGATCCAGGTGGATATTGGTGGCCACCCACCTGTTCCAACTGGCTCCTCTTGTTAGTTTTTAGTGCAACACGTTCTTCTGTACTTATTTTTAATTGTAGGTTCTACACTTCTGGGGTTGTCTGAAGCCCTGCACATCTTCCAGGTGGATACTGGTGGCTTTCCACCTAATCCAACTGGTTTATTTTGTATGTTTTCATGTCAACACATCTTTCTATACTTCCAGGGTCGTTTTGGGGCTCTAAACAATGTTTTCTTGTCTCGCCACAGTCAAACTGTAGACAAAGTTAAAATTTGATGGTGTAATGTGTAGTTCTCGAAAAGATCGTTCTAATGGGTTATCACGAGCCTAAAACGAAGATCGTATGAAAAAGTTACGACCTCGGGGAGTTAATGTACTAACTTACCCAAATGGGGCCCACATGACTTTTGGCGTTTCATCTCCTAGGGTTAGATTTTTGGATGTCTAGGGTTTTAGCATTCATGTTTATCATAAAAATGCCTCCAGAGCCTTATTTTAATCATCTTCTTTTGAGTGAGCATATCTGTCACATCTCTTCTCAGAGATAAAGCTGCCACCATTCTAGCGAGTCTTGCACTATGTATTTTTATAGTCTCTTTACAATTCTTTCATTAATAGAAATCAAATATTGCTGCATTTCTTTGTTTCTGGAAATTTTCATGAGTATTTCATTGTAATTTATCTTCTTTCATTTCGTTCCAAAAATAATCTGGATCAATGGTATCATATAAGGATGCTCTTGATCGTTTTTCAACGCATGTCCCCGACGAGGTCCAAGTATAGCTAGTTGGGTCTCGAGTTTGTCTCTCTTGAGGAAAATCACTCTCGCACGCCCAAGAAACCCTTGATGGCAGTAGAAAATAAAAACGACAGAGCAGAGGATTCTATTAACCTGTTGCTTGAGAAAGCTCTTGCGTGACTAAGGGACAAAATGATGGAGAATTTTTCACAGATCCTTCAATGCCTACCGATAGCAATAGACGCATCTTCATCAAGCGACCATTTTGGAGGAATTTATCCCTTCAAGGTACATGTTAATTTTGATATTCCCATATTTGAAGGTCAGATAGATGTAGATGCCCTAGAAAATGGTTAAATATATTAGAACGTTATTTCTCTGTTCAAAATTTTTCCGACAGGGAAAAGATCACCTTTGCACTCCTCAAGGCTCTCCCCCATATCAAACATTGGTGGGAAACTTACTCGGAGAAAACTTCCACAGAGGAATATGGAATATATGGGGCCGAGCCCAGTTGGGATTTTTTTGTGGATGCGGTCAAAGAACAGTAAGTTATCCTGTTGATAACTATGAAGACCAGTACATGAGATGGATCGCATTGCGGTAAGAAAAGAGCCAAATAGTGTTGAAGTTCACAAATACTTTCCATACCTTGTGCACAAATATGGGTATCAAATAATCTGAGAAACATATGGTTCTGAAATACCTTAGGGCTCTGCATAAGTACATCCAAACCAAAATGGATTTCCTAAACATCTCATCATTGGGAGCTGCCTATCAATATGCTGTCAAAATCGAGCATAAATTTAGGCACCATAACAAATGATAATTCGGGTCTGCAAGTCTGCAACAACCAAATAATGATAAATACGACCCTAACCAATAGCCTCTAGAAAACCAGTCGAAGAAATAGGAAAAGAAGGGTAAAGTAAAAACAAATAATTACACTAAGAAGTGGTATGACTTCCACAAAATCCCTTGGCATAACATCGATGAATGTCGCTTGAAACAATCATTGGTGGCCAAGTTCAAGGACATAAATCCGAACCCTGATTCATAATCCAATCCATAAAATATTGAAAAAAGATAGATCATCGACGCAAACCCCACTGCTACTGCCGTGACCACAACAATTCAGCTAGAGGAACCAGTAGATACTGAAGAGGGGGAATGCCTCTTCCATTCACTGATCTGGATTATTTTCGACACGAAATGAGATCGGAGATATAATAAATAAATGCACAGAGATATCGTAGATATTCAATAATATAACAGAAATATATCAAAGATGCAACCGTAAACATATATATACAGTAATACACGATTTCTATTAATGAAATAAATGTACAGAGACTGTAAAATACAAAGTGAAAGACTCGATAGAATGGTGGCAGCTTATCTCTGAGAAGAGATGTGACGGCTACTCGCATTCGCAAGAAGATGGTTACAATGAGGCTCTGAAGGCATTTTTACAATAAACAAGAATGCCAAAAGTCTTAGACATGCAAAAACCTAACCCTAGGATATGAAGCGCCAAAAGTCATGTGGGCCCCGTTTGGGTAAGTTAGTACATCAACTTCTCGAGGTCGTAACTTTTGCATACAATATCCATTTCAGGCGTATGATAGCTTGTTGGAAAGGTATTGTCGAGGAGATTCATTTTGGGGGATTGATCATGCCTTTGGCTATCATTGAGAACCTATATCTCAAAAAACATTCATTTGGGCCCCCAAAATGGCCCCGAAAGTTAAAAACTGCTAAAAATAGTAAATTGCCAAATTTGCCAGAAAACTATTTTGAGCTAGTCGGAAAAGGTGGGTGGCCACCAATATCCACTTGGATCATTCACAGATGTGGGTGAAGGGGACCCCATTTCATTTCATTGTTGATAACGACAACTAGAAGAACCTCATCCTAGTTAAGGTCATAAAAAATTTGGGGATGTCGACAACACCACACTCGCAACCATACAACATCAGGTGGCTTCACCAGGGATGACATCTTCGCATCATCTAGCAGTGTCGCCTATCCTATGGAATCCATCTCTTCAAGGATGAGGTAGTGTGTGATGTTTCCCCTCTTGATGTTTGTGATGTTGTTTTGGTCCAACCATATATGTGGAAACATCATGATGTCTATGAGTCTAGACCTTGTAGTGTCATTATTACTCTGGGAGGTCAGCTCTATAGGATACCATAGGTAGTTCCAACTATAGCTCCACCAAAACAGTTCCGCAAGGTAATCTCTCATATTGAAAAATTCATCCTCTTCATAGTCTGTTCAAAGGACGCACAAAAGACCACTACAACCAATGCAGCCTCAACACCTTCTATCTAGCAAAAAAAAATGTCAAAGAGAAAGAAGATATTGTTTCTTCACCTACAATGGTTCCTACACAATTATCCATCAAATCTAGAGACAACAGGTTGGTGGAACATATTCAACCCCTCCAACAATGGGTTTGTGACAGTCTTCCACAAGCCAAGAAACACAACTTCTCCAAGAAGGCACACAACTCACCAAGCTTCAGATTCAGAAAATTATTTTCCCTCTTTCCTGGGCGCTCAACGCAATGGAGACAATTACTTCCTAAGGGGGGAGGATTGATCCAGGTGGATATTGGTGGCCACCCACCTGTTCCAACTAGCTCCACTTGTCTGTTTTTAGTGCATCACGTTCTTCTGCACTTCTGTGTAATTGTAAGTTCTACATTTCTGGGGCTATTTGAATCCCTACACATCTTCCAGGTGGATACTGGTGGCCTTCCAACTATTCCAACTGGCTTATTTTGTATGTTTTCATGTCAGCACATCTTGTTGTACTTCCAGGGATATTTTGGGGCCCTAAACAGTGTTTTCTTGGCTTGCCATAGTCAAATTGTAGATGGAGTCAGAGTTTGATGGCGTAATGTGTATTTCTTGAAAATACCTTCCAATGGGCTGTCACACGCCTAAAACGAATATCGTACGCAAAAGTTACGACCCTGAGAATTTAATGTACTAACTTACCCAAACGGGGCCCAAATGACTTTTGGCATTTCATCTCCTAGGGTTAGGTTTTTGGATGTCTAGGGTTTTGATATTCATGTTTATCATAAAAAGGCCTTCAGAGCCTCATTGTAATCATCTTCTTGCGAGTGAGCGTAGCCATCACATCTCTTCTCATAGATAAAGCTTCCACCATTCTAGTGAGTCTTGCACTCTGTATTTTTACAGTCTCTTTACAATTCTTTCATTAATAGAAATCAAGTATTGTTGTATTTCTCTGTTTCTGGCATTTTTCATGAGTATTTCATTGTAATTTATCTTCTTTCATTTTGTTCCGAAAATAATCCGGATCATGGACACCTTTAACCATCAACATCACTAGTTGTTTGTATCGGTAATATCAGTCAAATCATATAATAGCATATGCATTCAAACATATACCATAAACAAAATATCAACATAGGAAAACTATGTTAGTTAAATCATACTTCCACATCGTACAATTAAACTTACATGACAGTCCAATTTTCATACAATTAGAAAATCAACTCGACCCAAGAGTCCTATAGATTTAGCCTCCCTACCACAATTCACATTTATTTTATAACATAGGCAGTCATTTCTTGACATCATACGATCTCTTCATATAATAAGCATATATTCATCATTATGTACATGCTAGTAAACTCCACAAACATGAATATATAATACATCTCATTAATAAATAATACTTCAACAATTACAAACATAGATAAATATTCAATACCATGCCCATAATATTCATCAAACAACCCATAATTACCCTCTTATTCTTTCACAAATATTAGTTAGGCAAGGCGGAGCACTACACTAATGACCTGCCTCTCAAATCATGTATAATAACAGGGCCTTCCAACCACTCTCAATGACTGGGGATGAGGTCCACCAAAGGAGTGAGTGGAGGTATGAAAGAGACAATTGTAATGAAGGGAAATGGGGGAAACTTCTAGTCACCAACAAAAATCTATCTTTGGTGTCTCCTCAAACCACAAAGACACCTAGTAGGAACTGAGGATTGGCCACTAAGATACCTCTTCATAGATGTGTACAAGTGGTTATTCCTCCAACAATTAAGGGGTTAAAATGTCGGTTAAATACGCTGGGTTGTCTCCATTAAAATATCAATCCTAACCTCAACGTTGAAACTCAAGAGTGCACCCCATTGCTAAATGGGTTTTAACCATATCCATTAGAAATTATTTTAAAAGATCCATTAAGGACACAAACTGTATTTCAATGTAAATGATTGTGGTGAATTTTATAGATGCCTATCCCCACAATCTTAAAGTAACTAAAATATTCTTTTGGTCCTAAGTGAAGAATTTGGTTGGTTAAGATTAAATTTAATTAGATTAATTATATTTAATCTAGTTTATTGAGATTAAATCTAATTAGATCTAGCAAAATGATTTGAAAGAGCATATTGCAAAATTAAAACTACACATATGAAGAATTGGCATGCAAAATAAAACCAAGTGTCCAACATGCAATAAATTTTGTGTACATTGAAGGAGATGGTGGAAGAATATCAATTGTGAATTAGTTGAAACCAATTTTAGCATGGTAGAACATAGTTAATATGAAATAAGGTCAACTTATGTATATCTAATTTACTATATACATTACTGTGCAAAGGCATACGAATTTGAAAATGAATCCAACTATGTTATCATATAAGAACTCATTTGAAAAGAAGATATGAGTGTGAATGAACTCAATCACAATAAATGGAATGCTTTCATATTGCACAACCAAATGCCAAAAACATTATAAAAATGTTTTTTCTCTCAACAAGAAAATGACGAAGAATTATGACAATGCATGTTCACTCAACAATACGATGACAAAATCATTATAAAATCCTTTGAAAATGACAAAGAATTATAACAATGCATGCTCACTCAACAATACGATGACAAAACCATTATAAAATCCTTTCTCCTTTCTATAATGAAAATTTGAAAATAATATGTAAATGCTTTTTCATTTCTATAAAACACATTAAAATCATTAAAAACACTTGTTCGATGACAACATCATACAAAATAGTAATACAAGAACTTAAGGCTCATAACCTTCATACCAAGAGAACCTAAACTCTTTATCAATATTTTCAAATCAAAACAAAAGAATTTGAGGTTACTAGCCTTCATTGAGGAATCCACAACAATTTGAGGTTACTAGCCTTCATTGAGGAATCTACAACCATATGTCAACCAAGTTATTAGAGGAAATATTGTGTTTGATATAGTTGAGTTAAGCGTTTACGATTTCATCAATTCTACATTAATGAAATTTTCCCAAGAATGACATGATCATCATTTTGCTAAGACCAAGTAAATTAGTTATCAATGTACTAAAATGATTAACACATATTCATGGGGTTGGGGGGTCCTCCAAATTACTTTCCCTCAAGAACTTGGTTTCTTCCATTCGTCTGGACACTATCCTCCTGCAAGAGACTATGGTTTCTCGACATGTTTATGTTGACTTCTTTCTTAAGGTTTTCCCCTCCTGGGACCATGTTTCTTTGGATCCAACTGGAAGGTCAGGGGTCTTCTCTCAGGGTAGAACCCTTCTGTGGATGATTTTTGTTCTTTTGGAACATCTGCAGGAATCATCCTGAAAGGTAGTCTTAAATACATTTCCAGAAGGTTTAAAGTCGTAAATTGTTATGGCCCCTACAAGGAAAGGGAGGAGTTCTGGCAACCCCTGACAGACTGTGACTTTTTAGGGGATAAGATTTGATTGTTGGAGGAGACTTAAATCTCACGCTTTCAACAAGGGAAGTTTGGGGGGATAATGCTATATTGGATTCACAATACTTTTGTTTTTCTGAGCTGTTCTCTAAAATGGGTTTAGTGGATGTCCTCCTTGGTCTTTTATCTCCCACTTGGAGGAATGACCACTCAGGTTTTGCGGGAATTTCAAAATGCTTGGACAGATTCTTAATTCATGAATATTTATTGGAGAGTGTTGGAAAGTGCAGGTATTGGACTATTAACTCTATAATATCCGATCATAAACCTATCTGTCTTCAACTTCAAGAGTCCTTTGACATATATCCTTCCCGTTTTAAATTTAATCGTTTGTATTTGATTGAGTCGAACTTCATTTTATTGGTTAGATCTTCACGGAGGTATATGGAACATTGGAGAGACCCTTTGAAAATGAAGTTGTTGGTCACAAAGATTAAAAAACTTAATACTGATGTGATTGTGTGGAAAAGAATAAAAATAAATCTATTCAGGAATAACTAGGGAGGATTGAGCATAAATTGGAGGAATTGTTTACAATTGTCCTTCACAAATTTTCTCCCCTACTAAATTGAGCCTTATTGGCGCCCTGCAAAAAAGACAGTGAAAATTTATTAGTTTAGTAGAGGAACCATGGAGACAAAAAAATCGGGAAACTTGGATTAAGAGTGGTGATAAAACTACGAGCTTCTTTCAAAAGTTTGCTACACATCGTCGCAAAATCAACACTATTTGGGATATCTCGGATGAGGAAGGTAATAACTTTTCCACTTTGACATATATTAGGGTCACAAATTTCGATCATTTTAAGTCATTGTTTAGTGAAATTGGGTATGCAGATATTCCCACACAATTTAATGTCATTAAGGAAGTTCCTCGTTTCTTCACTGATGAGGAGAGTAATGAAGTTGGTAAGACAATCTCCATTGAATAACTGAAAGAGGTCGTAGGTTCGATTCCCAAGGAAAAGAATCCTAGTCGAGATGGGTGGACACAATAATTGTTCTTTTTGTTTCTTGATATTATGGGATTGGACCTGTTAAATGTTATTGAGGAATCTAGGACTTCTGGAAGGGTTATTGGATCTGTAAATGAAACCTTTGTGGCACTTATTCAAAAGGTCTCTAAGCCTGTTACATTTAATGAATTTAGACCTATCACTTGGTGTAATTTCATCTACAAGGTCATCACAAAAAATATTGCATCCAAGCTCTAGGATAAGCTAGCCTCTTGCATCTCTAAAGAAAAATTTGACTTCTTAAAGGAAAAACTGATCTTCGAGGTAGTAGGGATTTCTCAAGAATGTTTGCACTCTGTCAAGAATAAAAACATAAATTCTCTCATCCTTAAAATTGATCTATGGAAATCATATGACAAGGTGAGATGACAGTTTCTTAGGATGATGTTGATTCAAATTGGGTTAAAATGGGAAGTGACCCAATGAATAATGGGATGTGTTTCTAGTGCTAATTATGCGGTCTTGATAAATGGCTCCCCTACCAACTTATTTAAAAGTCATAGAGGGTTGAGACATGGATGCCCCCTCTCACCTTTACACTTCCTCATGGTGGTGGAGGGCCTTAACAGACTCCTAAAAAGGGCTTGTTTTGAAGGGAGATTCAAATGAATCAAGGTTGCTATAGGTATTATCATCTCACATTTATTACCCGTTCATGATGTTTTAATTTTGGGTTCAGGAAATCATGCAAACTGGGTATCCTTCAAACATCTACTATCCACTTTCTATTTGGCATCAGGCATGGACATAAATTGTCAAAAGTCCTATTTTTTATTTCATAATATAGATGATAGGACAAAATTAAGGATTATGGATATTTTTGGTATTCCAATGGTTGAATTGGATCTTGGGATGAAATATCTTGGCTTCTTCATAAAGCCAAATGCCTATAGGATAAACGTCTGGCTTTGGCTGATCCAAAAGGTGGATAAGAAATTAAGTCATTGGAATTTTCGTTGGTTATCTTTGGGGGGAAGATTAGTCCTGGTAAATTCTGTCCTTCAAAATATGCTAGTTTATTGGCTCAGTATTGCCAAATTTTCTGTAAGAATCATCAATAAACTGAGTCAATTGTTCTCCAACTTTCTTTGGAAAGGAGCAAAGAAACCTTCTAGTTTCCATTTAGCGGGTTGGGATATGATTACAAAGACCAAATATTATGGTGGTTGGGTTATTCAAAATATTCACTGGTTTGCAAAAGATTTAGCTACAAAATATTTATGGAGGGCGTTGTTTGGCTCATGTCTTTGGAGTAGAGTTATGAATACAAAATACTTAAAAGGAGTTGATGTCATCTTCTGGTTGAGGTCTAAAGTTTACAAATATCCTGTTGCATCTAATTTTTGGAAACACCTTTTGGGTTCTTTCCCAGCTCTGAAGCGATGGTGTGCTTGGAATGCAATTAATCCTATAATATTTCTGCAGAGTTGATCAATTTACTTCATGATGCATAGATTTATTCTTTGTCACATATCTCTAATATCATTGCTCACAACCACTTGGACGTTTTTGGTTGGCTCTCTTTTGTTGATTTAGGACTGGAAGGTTCCTATGCTATGGAATGGGATGTTTATCTGTCAATGCTTAGAAGTAGTCACATCTCTTTGAATAATGAAGAGGATACAATTAGCTGGTCCTGGAATTGCTCCTCGGGAAAGGTCACTGCTAACCTAGCTTACGAAGTCATAGTCTCAAAAAATTGTTTTGAGGAGCATTTCTAGTGGTATGAAGTTATTTGGAAAGTTAAGATCCCATAAAAAATTATTTGTTTCATTTGTCTTTGCCTACACAATCGGGTTCTCACGGGTGAGAACTATAGACTTAAATGAGGCATAGGCCCGTTGGTTTGTCCTCTGTGCTTACATGATGAGGAAACAATAATGCACTTGTTTGTTGATTGTGCAATATCACAAGGTATTTGGAGGGAGGTTCTTAATCAACTTCGATTCAGAGGTAACTGCAATATGTCTTCACTACAAGAAAATCCACTCTACTGGTTCTTTTCCTTTCCAAATCACAAGGCAATTACCTTCCATATTCTATGGAGAATTTGGAATTGTAGGAATAAAATACTTTTTGAAGATTTGCCCCAAAATTGTGGCCTGATATGCAACAAAATTATTATGGAAATCAAGGAATATAAGAATGATTCTGAAGGCATCATTTTGGACTATATTTTGTCTTTGGTTTACTTTGAAAACAAGCCTACTCGCTTCTTTGATGGAGTTGTTTCTCGAGGTGAATGTGGAGTTGGAAGTTTTCTTAAGTTTAACGCATAACATGTTATTAAAGCTACTACTATTGGTGAAGGTAATAATACCAAGGTTGAGATTCTTGGGTTATGGGGATTTCTCTCTATGGAAAAGTTTCTTCATCTTAATGAATTAATGATTGCAGGTGACTCTAAGGTGATTATAGATTGGTTTGAAGGAAAATGTACAATTCACTCACAGGTTCTATCTCCCTGGAAACAAAAGATCCAAGATTATAAATCTCATTTCACTTGGCTTCACAACATGCACATCCACAAACAATTTAACATTATAGTAGATTCCTTGTCCAAAAAAGATTTGGACCGACATCTTGGATGGTTACAATTTGAAGAATTTTCAATGGATACTCTGGTCAGGAGTGTCAATTGCTATATTTTCTAAAGGAAGATACGACATATAGTGGAATATATAGTTTTTTGTTTTTCTACTAAATGTTTATATGATGGAAATGTATAAGAAATATAAGTTAATATAGTAGCTAGATACAAACATGTATAAAGTAACCAGGTTATGGCTTTTGAGATTACATAATTCACATTACAATATATTTTTGTATATGAAAATTTTCCTTTGATTCAAACTTGAATATCAATGAAACTACCTTTTTTTCTAGTGGAAAAAAAATCAATCTCAATCATTCGTTACCAATGTAATTGGATGCTCAAATTACTATTATAATTCATATTTAAGTAGCACCATGACAAGCATTATTGATAATGATATAAAGAGAAAAGTTTGAGACTGCAAGTGCTTTAAATAAATTCATAAAAAATGAATTCTAATATCTTATCAATTTACTCTTTAAAGCAAGAAATAACATTACTCTATGAATTTGTAATATAGATGATATAATAAAGTTACAAACGTATGCAAACCATAACATAAAATTGAAGTTACTTATTAATAATTTCCACATCAAATGAAATGATTATATTTAATAGTTAGGTGGTATATATTTTAATTCAATTTTTTTTTCTTAAGCATTATTCATAATCCAAAAGCTTATTGTCGTTGTATGGTGTAACCCATAGAAAAAAATAAAGTCTGATACTTATAAACCAAAATCTATACTAAACAACCCTTCACAACCAAGCATCACATTTTGATACTTATAATAGAAAAAATCAACTATATTGCACATTCTCATATGAAAACACTTTCCAAATCCTTATTGTGTTCTATAATTGAAAAAATTCACAATTCAACCATACATATAATATATATTGACACCTATATGAAGCTGCAGAAACAAAATAATTTCCAAACACATTATGATTCAAGTTGAATAAATAAAAACTCTACTCAAAACTTGTGCTCATAATGGCAGTGATTTACCA